>JAANDH010001594.1:0-41471 GCA_011799765.1 Nymphaea thermarum | reverse complement strand
ATATATATATATATATATATATATATATATATATATATATATATATATATATATATATATATATATATATATATATATATATATATATATATATATGTCTCCATTTCTCTTCATTAAAAAGTTCTCTTTCTATTCAAACCAATGAAGTTTTACAAACTTTCTTATATGTGTATATGTAATAATATATACCCATGAATGTGTAATTTTCTTCTATCTCCCTCTTTTCCTCTTTCTTTTGAAAGTCTCATTTTCCTTCTCCATCTAAATGCAAACTTCATTTTCTTTGTAAACTTACATATACATATATATATATATATATATATATATATATATATAGACATATGTATATGAATACATACCTCTTCCTTTTCTTTGATCCTACAAAATCCCTTTTATTTTCTCATTCTCTATATTTTCTTGTCTCTTTGTCATTCTTTTGGACATTTTTTTCTCTAAAGATTTTGATATGTACCAACTTCATTAAGACCACAAAACAAGTAATGACCCAATATTGGATTCATGCTTGATGGTCTACAACCCCAATTCATTTTCTAAAATTTTTCATTCTTCTCAAACATTTAGATGTATGTTGTGGTAGGAATGTCTTAGATGAATGTTGTGGTAGGAATGTTTTATTTTCTTTCAACCATATAGGATCAATGCATTCATGTGTTCACTTTCACGTAATACCACTTATGTTCACAAGCACCTCTCCAAAAAAACTTAAGCAAGAGAAGATGGAGCTCTAACTAGGTGGTAACCGAATTAGAGCAAAATTTTAAACCTACTTAAAGTCTTAAGAGAACACTAAAGTGATTTCAAGATTTCTCAAGCTTTTCAAATGATATTTACTAATTCTACTTTTTCCTCAAAATATTTCACATTTTCAAGCAAGAGTCTTTTCAAAAGTTTGAAACATCAAATTTTCAATATTTTCTACACCGCATATAGAATCAAAAGATGTTTAAGTTAAAACGAAATGCATCAATGATAAACATAGCCCTTGGGTTGATTACCCCCGGTAAAGGCGCCGGGAACGGTCGATCCTCGTACCGATGGGCAAGTCCCTTTCTTTCCTATTTTAAAACAAAAACCTTATTTTTCTGGAGCACTCCAAAACCAATGAAAATTTTGGGATGCAAACAGGTATGATCTAAATTTTGAGGACGAAATTTTAGTTAAGGAGGGTAGGATGTAACACTTGTTCTTTTTTAAGTCAGGTTGGGCTGGAGCGGGTCCAGACCCGGACCCGAAGTCTACCCGTGAAGAGGAGCCCGACACTAGCTCTCTCCTCCTCTTCGTCTCTTCTCCCTTGCCTTCCGTAGAACGTCCCTCCTCTTCGTTCCCTCATCTCTCACCGATTCTTGCAACAGAGAAGCAAGCAGCGGAAGAAGGCCAATGACGACAGAGGTGAAGGACGGCGGCGGCGGCGCTCAGGTAAGCCCTCTCGAACCCTCTTTGCTTTCTTCTATCTTTCTTCTCCTATTCCCTCCAGTGCAGCCCTCTCCCCTCTCCACCAGCACCCTCCTTCTGCCCACTCGCTCTCTCTCTGCACGCCCTCTTTTTTTGTATTCTCCCCTGCCCTTTCGTCTCTCTCGTTCTCTCTCTCACTGCACTCCCTCTCCTTACCGCTAGCCTCCTCCCACTCACATCTCTTGTGCTCTCTCTCGTTTCAAGCTTCGCTCTCCCTTGTTGTTCTCTGCCTCCCCCAACCGAACCAATCCCTCTCAACCTAACTCCTCTTCTTGAACTCATTTTCATTTTTCTCACTCGGTAGTGCCTGTTTGGTTGGTTATCGCAGCTTGGGGACACCTCTTTCCCTTATACCAATGAAGTGAAGGTGTTGGTGGTGGAGGCAGCGATCAATCATTGGCGTTGGCGCTCAATCGAACACTTGAGGTGGCTGTCGGGAACACTACGACAGTTTGAACTCTAAGATTGGGGTGAGTGAGACCTATTTGAGCTTAAGTTGTAGAACATTTGTTGTTGAAACATGTATAATTATTGATTGAGCACGTTAGACTCTTGATTAGATGGTTTGGAATGCATTTTAGCGATGTTGCTATGTTGGGGAAAGTTTATGCCTATTTTGATAAGGACGAAGATCTACGTGTTTAATGGTTCCTCTAGCATTTTGGGTTAATTTTCGAAGTAATTAGGGAAACATGGTAGAAATTATTGTGGTGGGGAGAAGATTTAGAACGGTGTTTGTGAACTGGTGAAGTATGTTTTTGTTGAGGTGCATGCACGTTGTTTGTTGGGGAATTGTAGGTATCTTAGGTTGATGCATCAATTAAGGAAAACAAGTGAGAATCGTACATGTGATATGTCAAATACAAGTTTTGAGTTCTAATAGTGGGTGGCAACCTTGAGGGTTGGGATGAGACCTTCTGGAGGGCTTTGTGGGTCGACACCCTCTTGAGGCGATGACATGTCTCAATGATTGTATTATCAGATTTGTATTAATTGGAAATCGATCCGAATAGAGAACTTATCATTTGATAGTGTTTCAAGGTACACCGGGCATGTCTCGTCGACCTTGAGCAACTTGACGTTTTTGTGGACGCGTGACAGGTATGACGGTATTTCAGGCAAATCCTTGCCTGGGGCCAACATGTGATTGTGTGTTCCTAGGATCGTGGGATCTTAGGATTCTGATGTGATTGAATGATTGTTTTGTGAATGAATGTATGTATGCATGCAAATGATTTGATATATGATAAGATCTGTTTTGAAAAGCTCTTAGAAACTTGTTTTGGAAATGTTACGCATCGCATGTGCATGCTAGAATTGATAACTGCTTAGGACAGATGAGGTGGGGTATCGAGTCGAGTGTCTCCTCGACCCCAAGTGTGCATTAGAAAGCATCCTAGAATGATAATTGTATAGGATAGTTACGAGTCGATTACAAATCGAGACTACTCTCCGGGGTTTGGCTAAGTTTTAAAAGATGTGATTGATGTAATTGATAAATGTGAATGTTAATGAATGTGAATGTTGTGATTTGTTGCATATGTATTGCCAAGGGCAATTGTGCAATTGAATGAAATGGAAGGGTAGTTGTACTCATATTGTTATGGCGGCTAGCTAAGAATGTGAATTATATGTGTAGCCCTTGAGTGGAGACATTTGGAGGCATGGGTGCACTCGTGGAGTGAACCAACCTCATGAGCTAGCCGGTCATTTGGTGAATGTGTTTCCGTAATGTTAAGTGTGAATGTGTGTTTTGAGGATCATGGGATCCTATCATTGTGATGTGATTGGATTGATTGTTTTGTGAGTGAATGTATGTATGCATGCAAATGATTTGATATATGATAAGATCTGTTTTGAAAAGTTATTAGAAGCTTGTTTTGAAAATTACCACGCATTTGCATAAGCAAGGTAGAATTGATAGTTGCTTAGGACAGATGAGGTGGGGTTTCGAGTTGAGTATCTCCTCGACCCCGCTTGTGCATTAGAAAGCATCCTAGAATGATAACTGCCTAGGACAGCTACGAGCCGATCATGGGTCGAGACTACTCTTTGTGGTTTGGCTAAGTTTTGAAAGATGTGATTAATGTGTGATTGTGAATTTTGTGATGTGTTGCACATGCATTGCCGTGAGCAACTATGCAATTGAATGAATTGAATGTTTGTTGTACCCATATTGTTATGACGGCTAGCTAAGAATGTGAATGATATGTATAGCCCTCGTGTGGAGGCAATTGGAGGTGTGAGATGCACTCTTGAAGTGAACCAACCCCTTGAGCTAGCCAGTTATTTTGTGAATGTGTAATTATAATGATAATAAGAAAGAATAAGAGATGAGAGGCCAGTGGGTTGTGGCAATGTGTTTGGGAGACGTGCCGCTTTCCCTACTAGTCTCACCTGTTCGGAGCGCAGACGGTGCAATGCCCCAGGGTACTGTTGTGTGTTGAGCTTGGAGCATTGGGCTCCCGTTTTCCCAACCTGGGTGTCCTAGGGAATGTTGAGTATCTCTCCTTGGAATTCACACACTCAGGGATGCATGCTCTACCGCTGCAGCGGGTGAATAAATCCATACTATTCTGGGCCACCACGGAGGTTGTCTCTCGGCTGTAGGCCACCTGCGATGTGCACGTACTTGTGTTTGCACCCACAGGAACTGTCAATTCACTGAAGCTAATGAAAATGAAAAGAATATGAATAAAATGTATATGATGTGCATGTGAATGAAATGAATGGGAATGATATATTTATGCATGCCTTGCATGTGAATTGGAATTGTGTTATCGTGGTATATGCTTGAAGTGTGTGAGGCTATTGAATGTGTTCTTGTGGCCTTTGCATGTTGTGGTATATGTGAGGGGCTTCTTGTCAGGTTATGTGACTGTGTGCCCTACCACAACATGATAGTAAATTGTTTGGTAGTTAAAGTAAATGAAAAGAATGTGATTGTGAATATGAATGAAGTGTGTGTGGATGTAGTGAATATGCATGAAGTTAATGTGATTATGAATTATGTTGAGTTTGGCCATCAAGTGGCGTTTACATGTGGTGGTATATGTGAGAGGCTTTCATGTCAAGTCATGGAAAAGTATGCCTCATCACAACATGATAGTGATTGTTTTTGAAATTGTTATATCCCGCATTTGAGCCCTTACTGTAGAGGGTTAGGGATTTTTCTGGCTTTTTGTCATACTACGAAGGCTAAGCCTTCAGTTGTTTTCTTTTTCAGGTTTTGGCGGACCCGAGGCAGCAGGTTGATCAGATGGCTTCACTCACATCCTACTGGAGTGGTTTTGGGTATTTTGTAGTGCCGGCGCGTCTTGTTTTGCTATATTGATGTCTTGTTTTTGTTAGGCATCAATTATATGGTTTGAGGCATTTTTGTCATACACATAAATGTGAATTTGTATGAACTGAAATTGTTATGTAAATGAAAGTTTGCCCCATTGTTTCGAATGACATAGCTCCCTCACTTTTTACTTGTTGTGTCGTCGCACCTCAATGCTTTATGTGAAAAAAAAAAATTTGTTTGAGGGTCAAAAGGTTGTGGTGTGACATTATAAGCTTTACATAAACCAAGCTTGCAAAGGCATTTGATTGACATCTGAATTCTGACTCAACCCAGCAGCCAATGAAGCACCATTTGAGGACGTCATTAACCATGCTTCTCCATCTTCACAACCTGGCTTTTGATACCATGTAAAGGTACCATGACAAACCACAACAAATCAGAAGAAAGAAGAGAGACCACAAGACCTACGTCCATGACAGACAGCAGAACTATCCTCCCACTCTCAATGACAAGAAAAAGTTAGCCTGCTGGTATAAGATATTATTAAAGATCTTAATTGATTACAGCTTTTGGCTGCATATCTTTAATCTTTAGTGAAGTGCATATCTTTAATCTTCAACCTCCCTCTTGACATAATTTGAGTTGGTATTATCCCGGTCCATGATTTACGTTGGTGGCTTTCTTATCGTCAACCACTTCACTAAAGATACCAAAGAGAGTAGTTCACTTTTTGTCTGAGATTATTTGTGTGTCCATTTAGTTTGAACCACAATCTCTATCGAAGAGCTCCCTTCTATCGAAGATCATGTCAAGATCTTGGCAACAGTCATCCGATGGACCTATTTTTCGGTTATGAATATGTCGAGTGGCGATACCAATAACATATCAAAACTTTGGACAATTACATAGGTGAATTTTCCAACTACATACAAAATTGTGAGATATATTCGAGCTATTTTCACACAAATTCTTTAAGTTCAAGGAAACCTCTATGATGCGATAGGCCCCGAGATTTTATGTTTACAGCAAAAATGGGGTCTCTACTGGAAGCCAAAGCCAAAACAACAGTAAAAAGCCACTCGGATGAAGGGCCACAACCAGACCTAGACTTCGTTTGAAGGATCCCAATCCCCACTGCTGTATCTCCATTCTTTACACACAGCAGTTCCATTTTTGGAGATCAGTTGTTGATCCTCAGTCTGTCGATGAAGGTACAGAGGCGAAAAAGTTCAAGCTGTTAATTATTAAGTTTTTACAGAATCCGGCGTAATCAATAAAAAGGAACTTATGGTATGCAAATTTATAGGTTTGGGATATAATTTGTTGGTTTAATGGCAATTGGATATGATATGTTGATTTACAGACTTACGGATATAATACGTTGATTTGCAGGTGTTACCTTTCTTTCTCTCTTTGCTTTTTTTTTTTTTTTCCCCTTCTAAGGAGAGAAAAGAGAAAGGGGTGGGTTGGGGGTTTTGGAAATTGGCGTGAGCCTTAAAATAGAGATTCAGGCATCAGCAAAGTGCATGTTTCTGACGGTGGGATTAAAGAAACACACAAGTATATTGGTAATTGTAAATGTATCATGAGTGTAGTGTGCGTGCACTGCAATGAGCTCTTGGTGATGAGTAGTGATGGCAATGTTTTGGATTTAGATTGAAAATCCAACGAAATTACTTAGAAAAATTGGATATGGAAAAAATTAACATTTGATTTAGAAATCATATCGAATTTGGATTTAGAAATGACAGCCAATTGGATACAAATTCAGTTTTAAATAAATATGTTATTGGGTTGTGATTCAAATAGTGATTTAGTTTTAAATCAGACTCAAATTTAAAACTTACAATAAAATTTAAACATGGTATTAGACTTTTCTTCATTTGCATTCAAGAATTTGATCCCGAATATACGCCTTATTTGATAAATCAAAGTGGTAAATGGTGCGCCCTATTCGAATCCAATCTATCGACATCCCCCAGAATGAGGGAGATCAACTCAGAAAGAGATTGGACAAATCTGTTGAACTTAGACACCTTCAAGTTGGTGTAATTTTAAGTTCCAACGCCTGGACAGTTTTGATCGTGTATGTGTTATCCATGATTGTTCAAGGGTATGGATCACCCGCTCTCATAACTGGAGATCGTGTTCTGCACCTTTCCATTCTATCGTTCCAAAACTTACAGTTGCGGCCGCCACAATTGCCAGCCCATGTTTTTGCTCTATGTAGCTATATATCCATATGTTGCAGAAGAAAACCAATTTTTTTACGTTTAACTAGACCACCACCCACCACTTTTGTTTGTCTGAAATCTAATTTGCAGGGATCAAAAGGTAGACACACATAAGAGTTTCCAAAAGCCGATCCTTTCTATTGATTTTTGAAGACTTCAATCTACTGATTATTCGGGGTCTAAGAAGAGGAGGAATACATTTTCTTTCTTCTTTTTAATAAAAGAGAGCACTCGCATATTTGAAAGGTTTCAATTTCAATAAAGAGAACTTGAGTTCACCCCGCCTCTCTTTTTTGTCTGATCCAACTGCAGATACTCAATAATTCACTCCTGAAAACGGGCTTCAGTCGAGGAGATTCTGTCAATTTCATCCGCAGCCGCTTCCAACTCAATCAAATCCTACCTCACAAACAGACTTGCCTCGGCAAACACACAAAATTTAATAGGAACCTTTAGCAAGCAAACGCTGAAAAAGAAACTCAGTTTACAACCGTTAGAGGAATACATACTTTTCTTTCTGTATATAGCATCAATGGAGGGACCTTCTCACGGTGTCCCCATTTTAGTTTCACCCTACTCAAGACTGCCTCGATGGAGTAATCACCAATTGAAGCCTGGTTTAGAAGAGGAAAAAGAAAAAATTGTATACATGGAGCTTCCTGTAACTCGACTCGCTGTACAATTAGGAGAAAAAAATGGAGGGCATAGAGATAGAGACTTCTTAAAGAGTGAAAACTGAAGGTGGGAACATAACCAGGGGCACCGAAGCCGTCGTGAAGTTACCGAACAGCGCAGAGTGGGAGGACGAATCCGCTATGACAAAGGGCTGCACCTGCTTAATCATCTCCGGCGTTAGCTTCTCTCCCTCCAACCTCGCCATCACCTCGAAGTAGAGCCTCACCACCGACGGCTTCGTCCGCCACTCCGGGAACCCTTCCCACAGAGCCTCGTCTGTCTGGTTCAGTCTCCTCTCGAGGCCAAATTCAATCTTCATGAACGTCTGGACCGAAGTCTCAGCATGAGTCAGTCTCACGGACGACGCCGGGGAGCCCGAAACTTTTCCAGCAAGCACAGCGTTCTTCAGGATCTCCTCGATCGCCGCCAGTTTTCGGTTGGAGACGTTGAGGGAGGAGAAAGGCCACATTTCGACCGGGACCATGGCCGTAGTCTCGGGAGAGGCTGTCTCCATGGCGGTGGCAGGCGAACGGTCCGGCTGCGAAGAGGAGGAGAGCTGAAGAAGGCCGGGGGCTAGGCGTTTGACCTTCAGGCGGTTGGCCGCCGCAGAAGAAACGTGAGCGGCGTCGGCGTCTGATGGAGCCATGGAGGAAACGGTGAGGGACGAAGGGCCGACTATTCGGAGGGAGACAAGATGCTGCTGTTGAGCGAGAGATGCGTGGCGGAGATGGTGGGCAAAGGAAGAGATGCTGACATTGGATAAAGGGATATCGATCGGCTGCCTTAGAACCACCGCCTTCGCACCCTGGACGGTCACCGTCGCTCCATCCAACAAGATGACCTTCTTCACCAGTCCGGCATCCACGTCGTGCTGCAACAACCACGCGAGACCCCATCAGTCGCCTGATCATGATACCAGAAACAAGAAAAAACAGAGCAAGAAAGGGAAAGGAAACTTACGGGAAGGGACAGCCGCATGTTCTCGCCGTCCTGAATCCAGAGCTCCATCGGACCCGACAGATCAAAGGGAACCAGAACGGTGTCCATGAATCCTGAGCTAGAAGAAAAGAGGGACGGGTCTACGGACATCCACTCCTTCACGTCCTCCATGACCTTGAAGGGCAAGACCTTCCTACCGATCTCCAAATCGAACTCATGCGCCACCGATCGTCCAACAACGGCGTCCCAAAAATCATAGTCAACAATCGTCAATTCCTCCGTTTTCAACCCCAATTTTTTCGCTAACGGTTCCTTCAAATCCTGAATTTGAAAACCAAACGACAATCAGAAATAGATAAACTTTTAATCTTCGAAAAAATTACCACAAATCAAGAAAACCACAGGAGAAAAAGAAAAGGGAAACCAGAAAGGGAATTAATTGGGAAAATCCTCACCGAGACAACTTGGAACGCAGAACGCTGAATCCCATCGAACGGAGAGAAGGAATGCGCCGACGCAACCGTGAAAAGGAATGCGAGAACGAGAAGCCCGACCACGACGCGAGACCGGGAATCCATATCCGTCGACCGGAAAACAGAAAAACCAATGTCGCAGAGATTGCAAGCCCAACTACCTCCTTTCTCTTATCCTCCTTCCCTTCGTCGTTCTCGTTGGAGCAACACGCTTCTTATACGTAGAAGAGGAAGCCTCTCCGCGATTCTCGAGTGGGACGCTTCTGGAAATTAATGGCGGGGAAGGCTACCGGCGCGCTGACGTGGATAGGGTGGACCAATCATGGAAGAGTTAATGATGCAAAGGAGAAGCGCTATTGGAGGGGACACGCTGAAGGACGATGACGTGGCAAACGGTGGAGAATCCCGCGCTTTACGTATGGATAAACCGCCCCGACGGATACGCTTCGCCGGAGCTAACAGAATTATTTGATAAACTCCAAACGCCCGTCAAACGCGGGACTTCCCTTCAAAGGGTCATCCCTGAGAGCTAATCAATCGGCCGGAATCGAACGGATCCGGTAGCAATCCGATTCGGTTCAGTGGTCGAAGTAAGAGAACTGCGTATATTATTTAATTTGTTTTCTTGGAAACATAGGTGATCTTACGACCCGAATACACTACTCATATTGGATTTTACCCAAACTCTCGATAATACATGCATGACATTTATAAATTTCATACAATGCATTAAACCAGTCATTCATACAACGTTTACCATGTAGTCGATCCTGTTCATCATGCAAAGTATCTTAGCTATATATCCATTTAGTTAAGAAAAAAAAAACTACAGATAATTGCTAAACACCTATTGAGCCGATTCAAAATTAAGTCGCCTCACTTTCACAAGTGCTACATTTTATCTCTAAACCTTTTAAGATAATCATCAAATAACCGCGCCAGTAACAAAAGCCAACGAAAAGTGCTAAATACCATTTGAAATCACAAATATGACCAAGTCTTTATATATATATATATATATATATATATATATATATATATATATATATATATATATATATATATATATATATATATATATATATATATATATATATATATATATATATATATATATATATATATTGATGTTGCATTGTCGTGCTCCAGCTTTCAGTATACTCGATTTGAATTGAATATTCTATTAAATTGTTTCAAAAAAAAATTGGATATGAGAACAAAATTAATATTTGATAAAGACATCTGATCAGATTCAGATTTAAGAAATGACGTCTGATTAGTTTTATATTCGGACTCAGAGATACGTAAATATCCTAACTATGCTGGATGCTGATATACATAATTATCTGATCAGTTTCGGATTCAGGTTTGGAACGGATTTAACGTTAAGTAAATATTCTATATCCAATGCTCTTCTATTTTGAAAATGGATCAGATTCACTTCAAACTTCTGATTCGGATTGTGAAATCAGATTTGGAAATCAGATATGACTTTCCTTTGTTCGGGTTCGAATTCAAGTCCGAATCTGAATCCAAATATATGAATATTTGAAAAGGCAGATATGTTTAAAGGTATATTTGATTCGAAACCATTCCATTGACATCAGTGAGTTGGGGTGGATGTCTCGTCTCATTGTCCATGGGGCAATTAAGGGATATTTCTCATATTTCAACTAAAGAATACAATAGAGAAGAAAGTACGAAAGGGTATGGCTGTTAGTGTCAAGAAGAGAGTGTCATTCTCAATGCATGAAGCTACTTAGGGCAAGTAGGATGGGAATGAGCCTCCTGTGACACGGGGCGAAGCCAAGGAGTGGTCCTTAGGGGCCCTAGCACCCCCTTCAATTTTTTTTTTTTTGTAAAAAAATTATATGTAAATTTTAGAAAAAATCAGTTTTTGTATAAAAAGTTTAAAAAAATGATATTACGGCCCTGTCAAAATTTAAAAACTGTAATTCGGCCCCCTCATGAAAAATTTGTGGCTCCGCACCTACTTTCCGCGTTGAATCGTTCAGAAAGAAGGTTCACGTCCTCCTTCCCTCTCCCATGTCAAGTGCAAGACCAGAATCTGAATCAAGATTCTAATATGGAAATTCTGCTCATAAAATGCCATTATAGTTACTTTTGATAAAAGAGTTGCAGAAATGGGTACACTCATAATCTAAGGAGTCACTTGACACTTTTCTTGGGCTTTTATTATTGAGACAGTTACTCGAAAGTTCAACTTAAAACTTGAGTGCCAATTAAAGTTACAGCTTACAATACAAAAGTTGAGCCGTTCTTTACTGGATCATTCAGTAGTTAAGTGACCATCTGCATTTTTTTCTCTAGTTAACTATTGGATGATTGGAGCTTATATGAGCTGATTGAATTAGTTCTTCGTTCCGAATCCTTAGAACCGGTTTGTTGCTTCTGTGTCATCTATCATCTTCTCATGGTGACTCGCAATCACACTTAATCTTTGTAATTTATTTAATTTGAAAACACTCGTAGGCAATCGTCGACTTGATGAACTTAAGTCTCTGATTCAATTTCTATTTGCATGGTGAAGTTACAGTTTTGTGTCCTTTCTTACTATGGGACTTACTAAAACCCTCATACTAGAAGTGATTCGAGCAGATGCAAGTAAAATGGAAACTGGTTATATGCTGATCTTTCGGTTCGCTAATTCAGGAAATGAAAAATTTGAGAAAACGAAGTGGATATTCAGATAATCAATTGATTACCCAATTATCCTAAGTTTATATATCATGTTTTGTTACAAAGTTACTCATTGGTTAAAATAATAATAATAATAATAAACAACTATTCTATTGTAGGCAGGATAAAGATGGTCTTAGCTAGCTTCATAAATACTTGCGTCTTTTCTTTCGGACGGCAATTCCATTTTTTTTTTCCTTCACCTTCACAGATAAACTGGGATGTTTATAACCAATCAAGGTTGTGTTCGTTTCACCATGGATCTGAGATCCATGGTGATCTCAGATTTATGGATTTAAGGTTGGGCCCCCTTTCTCTCCTTTCAATCTGATCTTCAATCTATAGCTTTTCATATAAATCCATGTTATTGAGATCTTAGTTTGTTTAAACTAAGAAACCTCTCAAAACACACTTTTTTTTTATGCAGCCTCACATCTAACATGCGAGGCTATCAAGGGATTTTCAAGGCCGATAATAGTTGAATAAACTTTGACTACTTTATCAACTAAAATAGCAAAATGATAGAAATTTTGACAAAATCATGAAAGCATAGGTTTCAAATTTTATAGTCATTGAAAAAAGTACTTATTATAATTTTGTTTTCATAGATGTGTATGGAAAAGGACCATAAAATTGCTTGTGCACATTATATAATGTGCGCTCACATCTGAGTGGGTGACTAGTTGCAATTTTGAAAGGTAGTATAGTTGTTTGAATAAGATTTCAACTAAAATTATGTTCGATTAGAGCTAATTGACATGATACGTTATGTAATAAGGGCATGGAGGGGCATATTTAGGTCCCAAAACAATATTAACCTGGCCATGTACATCTCTGATATATATATATATATATATATATATATATATATATATATATATATATATATATATATATATATATATATATATATATATATATATATATATATATATATATATATATTTTACTCACATACACACAAAAAGGGGCTCTTGGCCATTTAGAGTACTATGAAGTATGAAGTTGACTGAATCTCTTATGTTGTGTTTGGTTTCTATTCATCTATTCTAATATAAGGTTCCTGACATTTGAGATTGAAAGATAAGCACTCCCTCTCTAATGTTAAATCAGTACTAATTCAGAATGTAAAAAGTGGATCTCAACTATGGATCTCAACGTTCCTTTGATGAAACATGGAATTTCATACCAACCTTTTATTACCAGGTAACAAAGGCACGCCTCATTAGATCTATGGATCTAAAATCTGAGGCAATCAACACATCTTGCTGGAAGTCTCGCTGGTAGAGGAGTCAACACGGGGAGCTACCTCGAGGTGTAAGATCATTTGGTGGGCCGGCATATGTCTATGAGGAATTTCAGACATTATGGCTATCTTAACGTAAATATCCGCTTAAGTGATTGTGTTTTAGGATATTACGTCATTTTAGATGGTATGGGGTAATTTTGAAATGTATAGATACCGGTACGTAATTACGGACTCTTTGATGGGTTGAATCTGTAATTGTCCTCAATATAAAATGGTAGTGGTCCCTGGGGTCGTGCAATGGTTTCCTGAAACGTTGGTTTCTAGGGTTGTCTCTTCCCCATCTGAGAGAGACCTCACGTGCGGCCGCAAAGACCCTGGAAGACCCTGCTGCGATCTTCCCATGCACCAGTTCAGATGGAATCAGGTACGCTTCCTCTTCAGTTTAAGTTTTGTTTAATGCAATGATTTAGCATGAGCATAATTCTGTTTAGGGCATATACGTTTTGGTTTTGTGTATGCATGAGGGGAGAAATCCCAACAATTGGTATCATAGTCCATGTTCTTCGTTAAATCGTTGAATTTCTAATGGTTTTGTGCGTTCTTTCCTTTCGATTTTTTCCCCTGTTTCCGGCTGCATTTCAAAAAAAAAAAAAAACTTGCGTGGGAGAGCAACGGAAGCCGTCGGGCTTCCGCTGCAGTCGCCTGAGGCACAGGGAGGGTACAGCAAAGGGACGGCCGGTTCATGGCAGGCAACCGTCGCCGGAAGGCGATGGCCGGTTGCCGGCCGTCCTGGCGTGATCCGCTGACGGCCCGCCGGTGGCTCCCTTGCATCCGTCGCAGCCATATGGAAGGGGAAGGAACAGAAGCGGCAGGGAAGGGCGACGGAGGTGCAAAGAGGGGCGATGGTTTCCGGCCATCTTGGCAGGAATCGGCCGGCCCTTAGGCGACGGCCGAGCCCCGCCGTCCTTGCGCGACCCGCCGGGGGCCACCCACGCCGTTGGGTGGCTGTCGGCGGCTTCTTCGTCGCTGTTTTCAACCGCCCATCGTCAAGAAAGGGGCAGAATGCAATGGGATAGAAAACCGCCGGATTCTGCCGTTTTGGCGGGCGGCGGCCGACCGTTAGGCTATGGCCGGCCTCCGGCGGTCCTGGCGGCGCCCGCCGGCGGCCACCCACGGGGTTGGGTGGCCTGCCGGCGGAACTCCATCGCCCGCCTGCCGTTCGGCAGGCGAGTGGTGGAGACGAAGCTCGGGCGATCAATTTGGGTCGGACCAGGTCGGGTCTGGACAGACCCGATCCAGATCCATCAATATAAAAAAAAAAATTGTTTGCCGCCCGCGTGTGTTAAAATTTCGGACCGGGTCGGGTCTCGTCGGACCCGTCTCGTATCCATGTGGTTTAAATTATGTAAATCGATTCATTTTTTAAAACCGGTTTTGGAAAAGACTCGAACCGGTTCATTCGGTTTTGAACCGGTTCAGTACGATTCAGGAACCAATTCGGCCCATTTCATACCGGTTCAGACCTTTTAGGGACCGATTCAGATATTTTCTGGACCGATTCAGTTGTTTTCAGACGGTTCAGTGGCATTTCAGATCGGTTCATTCAGTTTTGGAACCGATTCGGACATTTCAGAACCGATTCAGTTGATTTTCGAACCGATTTATTCAGTTTTCAAGTCGATTTTAGCCTTTTTCAAACCGGTTCAGTGGGTTTTGGAACCGATACGGTCTATTTTTAACAGGTTCGTCCAATTTTTGGACCGGTTTAGTCCTGTTTAGGGCTATGTGGGTGTTCTAGTTGTGGTTTAAGAACGATACGGGCCATTTTAAGGCCGATTCAGTAGTTCTTGACTCATTTAAACACAATTATGGTACCGGTTCATAAAATTTTGGACTCTTTTGGGTCCATATCATTGAATCATTTGGTTTTGGATTCAATGTAAGGCCATTTTGTATGTGTCACATCATTGAATCATTTTGTTTTTGGATTTATTGTAGGACAAACTTGTATGTGGATTTAAGTATACAGGGCAATGAATATGTGATAATTTTTTAGGTTTCCATGTGGGTAATGAGTCAATCCAAAGATGGGCTCGTTGTTTGACAGAGTTAATTATCTATATTCATTGTTGACCAAGGATACCACTTGCAGTTAGTATTTCAATCCAAAGATTGGATATTAACGTTGCACTGGTACCTTGTGATGGGATTTAGGTCATTGTATTTAAATTCATTTATATTTGTTATTTCATCCTTGTACATGTATTGATTGTGAGCATGTTTGGCATTTTGTTCTTTGTACAGTAAGTTCTGCTTCCATGATATCTGCAAATTTGAGTATTATTCCTGAGTTAAATTATTCGATTTTTAAAGTAAGAAAAGAAAGACTATTAAGGAAAGCAATAGACTGCCTTCTTTCGTTCCTTCATGAACGTGACTCTCAACATTGTGAGGGTCTCATAGTGCATGTACGACTATGAAAATGGGGTCGGTGTCTTGGAGCCTGACTCTATGGATCGAGTCCACTCTCTCATTGTCGAGCCCATCCATACTGCCTAAGCAAACCACTACGCAACCTAGATCGTGGAACTGAGATCTTCTTTGGCCTGCGTGCCTAGATGGTTGTATTTGTCCCTGAACTTCTATTTGTACCACCAACTAGATTAAAACAAAATCTCCAACGGTTGTGAAGATACGTTATTCAGCTCCATCTCTTAGATCAGACACCTTTCCATTACCATTGTGTCACTTGATATATATCGCAGTCGTCCGTTAAGAAACAAAAGAAGCATAAGGAAGGCCTATCAGGCTGCTTCTTTTGCAAGGATGAAGGTCATATGAAGGAGGATTGTACTGAGTATCACGCATGGCGTGAAATGAAGGGTACACTTCTCACTTTGGTTTGTTTTGAGGTTAATTTAACTTCAGTACCCAGAAACACTTGGTGGGTAGATTCAGGTGCTACTACTCACATAAGTGTATCTGTGCAAGACTGCCTAAATTGTCGAACGCCAAATGATGCTGAAAGATTCATCTATGTGGGCGATGACAAGAAGGCGGAGGTTGAAGCCATAGCAGATTTTTGGTTATTGTTAAAAACTGGTTGTTATTTGAATTTGACAGAAACTTATGTTGTACCGTCTTTTAGATGGAATTTGGTTTATATTTCCTCGTTGGACAAATTTGGTTGTTATTGTTCATTTGGAGGAAGTAGATTTAAGTTGTTTCTGCATTCAAATTTGAATTTCACTACTTCTTTGTCTAGTAGTGATAACCTCTATTTGCTTGATATGGTTGCTTCATATCATGAAACCTTGCATGTTATGTCTAGTGGTACTGAAGAAAAATTAGCCAATTAGAATTCTGTTATGTTGTGGCATAAGCGCTTAGGACATATCTCTGAAAAGAGGATTAAAAGGCTTATGTCGAATGGAATTTATGCATCTCTTGATTTTGTAGACTTTAACGTTTGCATGAGATGCATAAAGGGAAAATGAACAAACATTAAGGGGTTATAAGTTTTATAATTCATCCAGTAAGTCTTTCTTTGAAACGGGAAATGCCCATTTCTTTGAGGATATTGAGTTTGGGGGAGGTGATCAGGTTAGAATCATTGCCTTTGAAGAGGGACCTGAGTCCACTCTATTCAGAAGAAGGCAATGATGTCGATCTCCCTATTGGAGAACAAACTCAACAACCTCAAGAAAATCAAATAGAGGTGCCACCGAGGAGATCCACTAGAGAGAGGAGAAATACAATTTCAAATGATTTTGTCTATCTCCAAGAGCATGATGTTGATATGGGCTTAATGGAGGATGATCCTGTCAACCTCCAGCAAGCAATAAAGAGTTCTAAATCACTTGAGTGGATGGATGCCATGAATGAGGAAATAAAGTCCATGATGGATAATGACGTATGTGAAGTTGTTCCCTTGTCTAAAGATGTGAAACCCATTGGTTGTAAATGGATATTTAAAACCAAGAGGGATTCGTTAGGAAACATCGAAAGGCATAAGGCACGTCTTGTTGCAAAGGGCTTTATTCAAAAGGAAGACATTGATTATACAGAGACTTTCTCTCCAGTTTTGTTGAAAGACTTTTTCAAGACTATAAAGGCACTTGTAGCTCATTTTGACTTAGAGCTGCATCAGATGGATGTTAAGACAACGTTTCTAAATGGAGACATTGATGAAACGATATATATGGTGCAACCAGAAAACTTTGCCTCAGGGGATGCAAAGAAAATGGTCTGCAAACTCAGGAAATCCATCTATGGGCTAAAGCACGCTTCCCGTCAGTGGTATTACAAATTTTATCAAGTTATAGTTTCATTTGGTTTCGAAACTAATTTGGTTGATGAATATGTATACTAAAAGTTCAGTGGGGGCAAATTTATCTTTCTGGTTTTATATGTCGATGATATATTGCTGGCAAGTAATGATGTGGGCATATTACATGAAACTAAGAAATTTTTGTCAACAAAGTTTGACATGAAGGATCTTGGTTGTGCATCTTTTGTATTGGGGATCCAAATATTTCGAGATCGTTCTCGGGGTATTCTTGGATTATCACAAAAGGCCTACATTGATAAGGTGTTTTAGCGATATGACATGAAGGATTGTAAATCAAGGGATACTTCAATTGTTAAAGGAGACAAGTTTAGTATCAAAGAGTGCCCTACAAGTGAAATCGAATCTAAAGAAATAGAAAGGATTCCCTATTCGTCTGTTGTGGGAAGACTTATGTATGCTCAGGTTTGTACTCGTCCGGATATTGCATTTATCGTTGGAATATTAGGCAAATACTTAAGTGATCCTGGTATGGATCATTGGAAAGCAACCAAAACAGTTTTGAAGTACTTACAAAGAACATAAGATTTTATGCTTACATACAGGAAGTCAGACCAGTGGGAGATCATTGGGTATTCAAATTTTGACTTTGTTGGGTGCTTAGACAGTAGCATAGTATGTTATGAGACATCCAATTAGGCTTTATGATTGCAGAATTTTGTCATGGGGCTACGCATTGTGAGTGATATAGAAATGTCACTATGGTTGTTGTGTGACAATAATTCAGTAGTCATGTACTCTAATAACAGTCGTTTGTCAAAGTCGAAGCACATCGACATTAAGTTTTGACTGTTAAAGAGAGGATACAGAATGGTCAGGTGTCTAGAGCATATTGAGACAAACTCCATGATTGCGGATCCGCTTACTAAGGATTTAACACATAAGGTTTTTCACGAACATGTTGTTCATATAAGGGTGTTATCCTTGGATGATGTGCTGGTTTAGTGGGAGTTTGTATTTTGTTTGCTCTCATGTATGGACACATATTCAGTTTTTCTGCAGAATAAAGTTTAAAGTTCTTTGGTTCCATTCTGTGCTTATGTATTTGTGTTTTTGATCTCCATAAGGCTTTAAAGTTGGACCAGTTGAGAATAGACATGTTGTAATCACATTACATGTAATTCTCATGCTATACATCCATATCAGATCTATGTCATTGATTATGTTAACATTTGTGATCATTGAAGGTTTAGCTAATTTTATTATAGCGAAAGCCGCTTTGGTTCTGTGTTGATATGGTCATGGACGAGATTGGTGAACATGACGTTTAATAAGATAGCAATTATGAGCTCCTAAGGTTTTGTGTAATGTCTGAATGTATAAAGACATATTTGGCCCAAGTGGGAGATTGTAAGATCATTTGGTGGACCGTCATATGTCTATGAGAAATTTCAGACATTATGGCTATCTTAACGTAAACATCCGCTTAAGTGATTGCGTTTTGGGATATTACGTCATTTTAAATGGTATGGAGTAATTTTGAAATGTATAGATACTGGTACGCAATTACGGACTATTTGATGGGTTGAATTTGTAATTTTTCTCAATATAAAATGGTAGTGGTCCCTGGGGTCGTGCAATGGTTGCCTGAAACGTTGGTTTTTAGGGTTGTCTCTTCCCCATCTGAGAGAGACCTCACGTGCGGCTGCAAAGACCCTGGAAGACCCTGCTGCGATCTTCCCGTGCACCAGTTCAGATGGAATCAGGTACGCTTCCTCTTCACTTTAAGTTTTGTTTAAAGCAATGATTTAGCATGAGCATGATCCTCTTTGGGGCATATACGTTTTGGTTTTGTGTATGCATGAGGAGAGAAATCCCAACACGAGGAACATAACATAGCTGGTTAGTATGAGGGTCACATTGAAGACATGTCCTCAGTTCGATTCTCAATGATGCTACTCTTTCAAACTGCAAATGATAGCATGCACGACACTTGAGGTGCACCATAAAACCACTCAGATCCCAAAGCAACCCTAGACCCTAGGGTGGGGCAAGGATGATAGGTTTGCCTCTCACTACAGCAGGAGCAAATTTTGTACTTAACAGATGACTAGAGCTTGTGTTCGAGTTATCCTTCAACTCCTCCCAACTCATAGGTGCTGTGAAAGAATCAACTTGCCATAGGATTTAGGTATTAAGCATGTGGGCAGATTCGTCCCTTTTGCAAGTTGCATAGCCATAACTGCTGCTCGATTCAGATTTCATGGCCACAAATATTATTTATCACCAATAATTACAGAGTTTTTAAAGGTTCCAACTCGGTGCATGGAGCCTGAATCTCGAGCGACGCTTTTTGTTTGTACAGGTTCCAAAGCATTATTTTTTTTGTTTGTAAGGTTGAGACTTTGCAATTAATGATCTGAAAACGCTGTAACAATTTTGATATTCTAATGCCATAACAATCTTGAGAAAATTGCAAATCTGATTGCAATCAGAACCAGGTGGAAACTGCAAAGAACGTATGCTGCAATATACTTGTTTCTTTTTCTCATGATGTGGTGCTTTCGGCCTCATTATTCAGTTCTTGGGCGCTTCTTAAACTAGCTTCATGCTTTACTTACTTTAAATCGGAATAGTTCATCCTCGAGGGGCTTCGCACAACAGCTTGGGGTAAGGTTTCCATTTCCAGTGTCAAGAGCATCAATCTTGGGAGAGTTATTGATGCATAAGTTGAATTGTAATGGGTGGTAGGCAGGGGAAGGAAACCCTATGCATAGGGCGAGAAGAAATAGGGTAAGCCCCCAACTCATCCTATAGACAGGAAAATATTATCTTTAATAAGAAAGTAGACATATAACATGATAACCTTGACAGTCCCCAACTAAACCTTAGTTACTAGTTTCCCTGTCATAGTCTCTGCGACAGGGTTCCTGTTTGCAGGTAGGAAATTTATTTTTCGACCCAGTAGTTCTTGAACTCTAGATTCCTCCTCACCTTGCTAGACACAGAAATCATGTTCACTGATAAATATAATAAAAAAAGGAGACAGTTAAAAAGGTCATGATAGGTGGTTAAAGACTGGAGAGAGTGAAGCGGAGATGATTGTCTCTGTGCAAGCAAACTCTGAAGCAAGTTACTTAGACGTGAACAAGCAAGACACTTGTTCTTTTCAGTTGTTCTTTTCATATCATTGTATAATATCTTTTGGGTTTTGGCCGCTAGTGTGTTCCATTGCTTCCCTGTTAGGAGCATATTATCTGGATTTGAATGAGACAAATGGTGGCTTAGAACAACTTGAGTTAATGATCATCCACTTTTTTTCTTTTGAAATTTTTTCTTTTGGTACGGTATACAACCAAGTCGTCTCTCTCTCTCTCTTTTGATTGTATAAACATGCTTTAGCTTCTCAATTTTCTTTTATTTTTACATTAATATTGTTTAACATTTACTTTTTGTTATATATGTAACTGTAAGAAAACTTGTGAACGGTGTTCTTCTGAACATTTTTGTGGCTCTGCCACCGACAGGTTGTCCCAGGGTGGCACATTCAAGTGGCAAAACGATCGAGTCAAGTCATCCACAGCAAAAGGTTATCCATCATGGAAAAAGTCCATAATTGATGTCCTGTTATTCCCATTTTACAGAAACAAAAAACTTCCAACTGATACAGATCTTTCATGAATTACAACGCTTAGAAAATGAAAAAGATAAGAAGCAGAGAACAACAATGAAGAAACCAAACTCCGGGAAGAGAAGACTGACCATCAAAAGTACATCAAAGATGAAGGCAAAAAAAAGGGGAAAAGCGACGAGCCACGTATACATCGAACGTGAAGCTTAGAGAGAACATGACTTCTGATGCAGAGAGCCATGCAAAAACCAGTGCAGGACAAAAAACCCCTCTAAAAAGGGGAACAGTGTGGCCAAACACAGGAATGCTGATGATGGCAAACAGCCTCGGAAGATGTACAGTCTTCCCTCACGGAGTTGTGGTTAAAAAGCAGAAACTTGAAAAGCTGAAAGGCTAAACTAAGCTATACGAATGGCGGTTGTTCTTTGTGCCACTACCACTGACTTGCCTAGGCGAACTCCGCCAAAGCCGTCCGCAATGCTTTCACCAGGTCCTTCACCGGCATCCGGAATTCCTCTTCCATCTGAAGAAATTCGACCAAAATCCCACATTAGCAAACAATTTTGATTCATTCAGTACTTTTTTGAGGGAAAATTCTGAATGCAACCACTTGGTAGGGGGAAAACCCGGATAATTTGGGATATGAGAAGACTATGCTCCCCTGCTAAGCACACTTATCTGACTTAATCCACACTTTTCTGGATAAACAGATGAGTGGTGACAGCAGTTTTCAATTACAAAAGACCTCTGATCCTGATGGCAGCAGCTACATTCGAGGAAGGTTGGGAAAGAGGGACGAGAAGATTACCTGTGCGACAATGGTGAGGTCGACTGCTGTGTCTGCGAAAGAAACGAGGCTCGAGTTGAGGACGGTCAGGTCAAGCCTCTCGATCTCTGCCAGCGCCTTCACAAGAACCCCCTTCTTCTTCTCGCAGTGGACGCGGATGAGGACGTTCCTATCCGTCGCCCTCGCTTCGATCTCCGGCAGCGTTACGTCGGCGTCCCCCCGGTTGGTGCCGTCGAAGTTCTCGTCGGAGGAGGAGGCGTCGTCGTCGGAGGTGAGGACGGACCTCTTAACCAACACCACCGACTCCACCGTCTTCTTCCGGGATTTGTCCTCTAGGGCCTTCACTTGCTCCTGCAACTGCTTCACGTACTTTATGGCATCCCCCAGAACTGAAGCCTTGTCCATCTGCTCACAGAGCCAGAGATACCGTCATCTTTGTAGTCCACGAACTCAGCAGTCAAAGAAGTCGTTTAAGAAAAATTTTACACGACTAGATTAAGCACTGTTATCTTCAACCAGAGATTGCTTGAATTCACATTTCGCCGGGGAAAGAGTGAAAATTAAATTGGGAAGTGGATTTGTTAAAGCATGTTCATGTTTCATTAATCAGCAAGAGAAATTTAACTTCAGGGCGCACCTTTTTGAGGCCGGGCACGACAGCCGAGAGAGCAATGAACCTTTGGCTGAGCTTCTCCCTCCGTTTTCTCTCTGCAATGATGTGATCTTGCATCTGAGCCGGCGGCCTGCCACCCCCTGTCCGACCACCGGTGGAACCAACAGCAGCAGCAGCAGTAGGAACGTAATCCCTCTTTGTGCCATGGTTCGCTGAGGAGGAGGAGCGGCAGGTCTGGTGCTGCCCATCAGAGAACGAAGCCCGAGAGGTCAAAACCTCCGAGTTCATGGACAAGGCCTCCTGCACCTCCCCTTTCCCCCTAACAAAACCACCACCACCACCAAACGTGGTGTTGGTCTCTTGATGAAGATAGGGCTTGCTGTAAAAGGACAGCATCTGAGCCGCCTGATGCTTCTGCGGAGAAGCATCCAGGCACGGGTAGTCCCATCCGTGGTCAGTCTTCGCCATTTTGGAAGGTCTAGAGGCCGCCTCCCGGCACCCGAAGGCGTCGTTGGCGGAGAAGGTGGTCGCCGGCGGCGGGAAAGAGGAAGAGTAGCTCTGCTCCTGCTGAAAATCGCCGGCCAACGCTGCGATCTGCCCCACCATGAAGTCTTCCAGATGGAAAGCCGGTGCTTCCTCCATCGCCTGATGCAACAAAAGTCCACGAGGAGAGCGAAGGTCCGGTGAGAGCCTTTTCTAATTAATAAACCGGGGGGAGGAGATGAGATGGTGATTTTTTTGTGTTTCGCGTTTGGAACAAGAAAGATCCTGTTCAAATTCGCGACCATGGTGGCATTTCGAAAGAACTAAAAAAGTTACTTTTACCAGTTCAGAAAGCCATCGGCCGGATGAGACGTCCATCTGGCTGGGGACCCGCCGTGTTCCTGGCTACCTGCCAACAAAATCACGAAAAAAGTTCACGATTACCAGCCAACAGAATCACGAAAAAGTTCACGAAGTCAAAAGAGCTTGTCAGTCATGAACAAGTAGGTGCATCTGGCTCACCGACGCTCGCGAAGGTTTGACCTGACGGTCCGGTTTTCCAAACCGGGCCGCAATGTTCTTGAAAGATCAAATCCTTGGAAAAATCCAAAAGCTTTTTGAAGTGAAAGAAAGAAAGATCAAAAGATGCGAAAGAGAAAAACTTATTTTTCAGAAAAAGAATTGCCAGCCAACCTGCTGTTCGCAAATAGAGAGAAGATGGTCGGTTGTCTTCCCAACAGTGTCACAAACGTGTTCTAAAGCGGGCAGAATAGGTGGCACTTGGCCTCTAGCGGCTGCCTGGCATAAATATATATATATATATATATATATATAGATATATATATATATATATATATATAATATGAAACCTACATATATCATACTTAATGAGAAACATTTGGGCTGTCAAATTTTAAGCAGATCCAATGAAAGAGATTAAATTAAAAATAAAGAAGCTAAACTGACTTTTTAAGAGAGAGAGAGAGGAGGGGAAGAAAATTAGTTCCCTTACACGAGAACATGATCTCTTTTAGGAGTATTTAAATCCTCTTGAACAAGGAGCTTAGCTTTCATATTTTCAACTTATTTTACACCTTTTAATATACTTAGACACAGGCTTGAGGAATGCATAAAAGGTGTTCCTTGGGTTCTGCCAATAAAGCGCAAGTTAAAAAGCTTCATCTCCTCTTTTGGTTACGGGCTTGGTTCTCTAGAAGTCCGTGTTTGAATGCGGGCGGGACAAACACCCCGCATTCGTCCACTAGTGGGGTCCTATGCAAACAGGAACAACAACAAAAGTTTTTTACACGTTTCCCCGGCCGAGCGGATCCGGTGACAACGACGGGCTGTTTTGTTCCTTCCTATCAAACATATCTTTAAAAACTCAATTCACTGCTTCGTCCTTCTGGCCTTTCCAGGGCCGAAAGGTTGATAAGAATAACAATAATAAACATAAATAAATAGGGAAGAGGGCCAACGCGTTTTTAATAGAAAATATTATCATAAAAAGACTTGTTCTCGTATAAAAAATTACAATAAATTAATATATATATATATATATATATATGTGTGTGTCAAGAGCATGGATTGAATCCTCGGTAAGAAGCACCATCTACCGACCACAGTAGAAACCAGTAAACTATTGAGCGGGAAAGATAACTCGAACTATTTTATTGCCTTCTTAATGCTTAGAGTTCCATAAACAATATTACCAAAGCAGAAGTCTTCAGCCGGAAAAAAAATATCCCTTGATGCTTTGCGAGATGATCGGACGACGGCGTGGAAATCGAAGAGGAGGTGACGTAAGGGAGGCGAAAACAAAAGCTAAGAGCCACAAAAGGGCAGGTGGAACACTGTTTGGGTGCAGGGGTTTGGAGTCCAAGCGGGCGGCGGTTTCCCTAGAAAAACTATTACAAGTTTCAAAGCGTTGCTGCTGTTCAATCTCGATTTTCCCATCAACTGACTTGGTTTTCCCACGAACCTTTCCTGGACCTTTTTTTCCACTCAAATTATCAAACAGTTCAATGAAATCCGACCCCGCGCATTCCAATCTCACCTGGAACTAGAAAGCAAGAGTGCCACAGAACGGAGAAAACAGTCGAAACTATCACACCTTTCATTTTTTTTTCCCTCGTCAACGTAAAGAAAAATGAACCCCGACCTCCAAAACAGATCCTAAGTGCACTTAATGTTTTCCTCAAACAGTAAACGTGAAAGTGCAGAAGAGGAGATCCCCACATCTTTTCTTAGATAACAGACAAAAAGAAAGCTCTACCAATCCATATTTGGCCTATTTCAGAGAGCGAGAGAGAGAGAGAGAAAGGTATTAGAAATCTTACCTTTAACAGCGCAGCAGAATGAAGCAGAAGATTCCCGGACAGCAGTTGAGGAAGAAGAACGAGTGTTCACTAGAGAAAGATGAAAGAATCCGAAACCCCTTCTGGGAAGGTCCACAAGAAGGATCTTGTTCTTGTGAGAGAGAAACAGAGACCACCTTTTTTGCCTTCCTCCTCCTCCGTCCTCCTCACCGCCCCTTTATATTTCCGGTCACGTGTGAAAGAGGAGCTCCGCCTTCTCGGCCTCCGCAAAACCCTACTCCAATGGCCGTCGAGCATCCACGTGTCTCCTCCCTTTCTCTCTCTCCTCTTTTATGAATCCTTCACGCAGAAGGGTTGACGTCGGATGATGCAACGAAGAAAGCACCTCCCCGCTCTGATCGTTTTTTTTATGTATCATAATTGCCTTTATGTGGTGTTATTTAGGGCCAGAAAGTGAAGCGTTCGGACTGGGTCCGAACGGCCCCACCTCAGGGTCCATCGGTTCGGACCAATAGAAGGGCTCCAGCCAGCCCTTCTCTGTTGAAAAGAGGCTAATAATGTATGTTTCTGATGATGACAGCTTGATGGGAGAAGAACACCCATAACTGCTGCCCATGCTTCCCCTTTATGGGTCCCTAATTTCTCTGACCTGCCATCACCATAGATCTGTGTGGCACAATAAAGGCTCTCTGTAAGATTAGATATATGTTCAGAGAATCTTTTATCTCCCCTTCTTTCTACTCAACGTTTGGAAATGCATGTTTTTTGTGCATAAGACATGGATCAGTTATGCTTTAACTTGTATATTTGTGTTTATTCTCCATGTTTACGGAAACACTTTTTACTTTTTACGGGATTTCGCTAGGTTCCCCATCTTAAGTTACCATCTAAAATTCATATTATTCTGCATAGTTTTTAACATCAGTTTTTGTTTGGTATTAAGGGTCTAAATAACCAAGAGCCCGATTCGGCCTTGCTCATGTTCTAAAAAATGTTGCTTTTGGCTTTTTATCACTTCTTTTTTTATTGTTTTGTACTCCAATAGAAAAGCTTTGTCGCTTGTCCAACAGCATAAAACCCCAAAGCTAGTCTCTGGATAATTGCCCACACAAATTCCTTATTTTATGCATACTTTCACATAGTGATTGCACTTTAAAATTTATAATTTAATGTAGCATAGCACTTGTTCTTCAAAACTGTCTTTAGCTCGACTGCTAATTTAGCATGCATCGGCCTATGAACTTTTACTTTGTGAAAGAGCGTAAGTACGTGTTTCTACGTATGTCGGCCAATTCAAACACAACAATTAACAACTTCAGTTGCATGACAACAGTGATACAAGATTTCTCAGTCACAGATCTTAATTTCCAGAAGAGTGACGAATTTTTGAAGGAAAAAGGGACACCGTTTTGTCCGCAAGCTCTTAATCACGAGGACGTAAAAATCAAGAGAAAGCAACGTTTCAAGGCAGGTTTGGATATATATATATATATATATTTCAATATTATGCACAAACTTTTTACAGTGAGGTGAAAAATTGGAACTAGTCTTTTATGTCGGGTCAGTGAGAAAAACAGCAATCGAGTCCATGCACTGATTCGCCAATCTTAGATTGCTTCTGTGTTGACATGCACATGTTAACATGTTAATATGCATTAGAGTTCAAAAAAATCAAACTAACAACCAAACATTTATTAGCTTTTTAAACAACCAAACATTTATTAGCTCTTTAAACATTTAAGTATAGAACTGTTAAATACCTAATTTTTTAATAAATAAATAATAAATAAATAAATTATCTTAAAAATAATTAGACACTGACACGTAGCACCCTTAAAGCGGGGGGCAGCGTATCTCGAATCCGGTGATTTGACAATTGACTGTGAACAGGACCACTTTTGGTTTTTCTTCGAACGTGTTTCAAGTGCCTTTTTATCGATTGGTTGTCCCGGGGCCTCTTGCGATGCCACCAATGACAATGCGGCGCGTTTGATGGACAGCTACTCAGGAACGTCCAAGTTTAAACAATGAGATGTAAATGGGTCGGGTTACAGTTCGGGTCCGGACATTATCAAATCCCAGCTTATTGTTCCCTGAGTTTTTGGATTTGAACCCGCCCCGTCCGGAACCGGGGAGGACCAATTGAAATCCCAAGCATCAGAGTTTTTTTTTTTTTTTTTTCCTTAGGTAATGAATTGCCACTTTTTCGTCCAATTCTAACCTGAATTCACTTGGGGATCTCAATACTAGATCTGGATCATAAGTGGACGGCAACACCCTTTTACACATATGCGGCACAGCTAGAGTTTTTTTGGCTGAGCAGCACTTAAGTCACCGGCTCGAGTTTGGTGTGGGCGCCACATGCGTTTAGACCTGTGTTCAGTTTGATCTCATCGTAATCTTTGACACGTTGGTGTCGGCAATAACCTACACCAGCCTATAAGTAGCTCTACTACTTTAGCATGGGTTCTTGTAAATGTTTATAAAGGCTGTCTCTATCGAGACACATAGACATATATAAATGGAATCAGGTTATATCTTAGCCTACAATTCTGACTGTGTTAGGAGCCAAAACAACCAAATTACTTTTGATGCATAAAAAGATTTGACTCCCTTCAAAGAAAAAAGTGGACCTGCATATGAATGAGAAGAGAGAGAAAGAGGAGCAAAGACTCATGACTTCTGGTTGAGCGGGATGATTAATTCTATCGTGGGTGCAAGAGATGAAGTTTCCACGGTCTACCATTGTGTCGCACCAAGTGGCGAGATCTCCACGTACTTTAACTTGTGCATAAGCCTCACCCTTTTGGGGTAGAGAAACATAGTCCCCCGCGAGTCGAACCAACAACCAGGAATACGCCGTATGACTGGCTCCGAGTTCACCTTGTGTTTGAGAAGCACATTTGCAATAGATTAGAATCAAATTTGAGGACAGGATGAAAATATGATGCATTCAGAAGATCTTCATAAAAAATTCGCCATTGGTTTCTTCAATTTGTTGTAGAATATTCCAACAACGTTGCTTATAAAACCGGGCCAAAATCCGAATCCGAGTAAAATATGAGCTCCACTACATTTCCATCTGTCATTCATGTGCCCATAAGGATCTTCTTGGGTGAATGAAGAACACAAGTTGCACAAAGAAAGGACGCAGCTCCAGGTAAAGATGCCCAAGATTTGTCCCACTTTGGTGAAGGCAGTGCACGTCTTCTATTGTTGTTACCGCCACTCACTATAAACAAATGCCTCGTTTCCGATCAACTGCAAGTATTTTACTCAAATTCTGCTAATGATCGTTCATAGATGATAAACAAATGCCTTGTGTAGCGTTATAACTATGGTGGCATGAAGGGAGAATCTAATGATATCTAATCTTTTAGTTTTCCCTATGACATTTTTACATTTAAATAGTCATCAACTGTAAACAAGCAGCAAACTCTATATAATATCTTCAGGAGAATTCATAATTCTGGGAAAATTGTCTACCCAAGAGGATCTTTAAGTATCGCTATCCAGCTAAGCATTCTAGTTAGTTTAACTAATCATCAAATATAAACAAACACCAGTTACAACATCATTCTCATATCCTTCCAAGGGGGTCGGTGCAACGGCTGGCGCAAGGGCTAAAGGTGGCCAGTCTCTATTTCAAACTCGCGTGACGTCAACCTTCTGTGCTACAGAAGGGAAGCGCTTCGGCCTTCATTGGGTGGTGGGATAGCCTTCCGCTCACCCGAAAACTACAACATCATTTCCACGATTGCAATTTTCATCCAATAGCAAACATCTACAAGGGAAGATCTTCATTGTCTTGCATTAATTTGGTAGCTTGCTGATAATTTTGGATTAAAAATATGTATTTGTATGTACGGAATATGTAAAAATGTTAATAATAAGTACTTATGAGCGAACTGTATGGGGAATATTCAGAAAAACCTGTTTTATTTAGTTAAAAACGCATAAAAATTTACTGGTTCAAGTAATTAAATCTTTTTAAAACTAATGCCTTCAAATTTAATTCACAATGGACTTTAAGTCTATCTTTTAACGTGAGGAAAGCTTGTTTGCATATTCTTTTCTCACTATTACTTGAAATCATTGTGTGAGTGTGTGTGTATATATATATATATATAATGGAAAGTTCGATGCTGTCTTGACTAAAACTCAAAAATATATCACAAAAAAAAATTAATAATCACTCAATTAACGTTAGGCACGGTTTTTATAGTACATCAACAATATGTAGTGGTTTTTACCAATGATATATATTCCCTAACAATGAATTGTTGAATTTTTAGACATTCAGCAACTATCCAGCACACGATAGTATATATATACACATTTTGTTTAATGTTCACATTTAAATAAGTATTTTGGTGTTGGCCCGTGTGGGCAACTGCTCACACAAGGGGAGACACAAACAAAGGAAACAGTAGTGTCACTACTTGGTATAAACTGTGTATTTAATGTCGTTAACTTAACCTTGTAGGCTTAATATCTTTCGAATATGAATTTGGAAAGAAATTGAGTTACAGAAGAGAATAAAAGTGTCGCTTTCATCAAAAATTTGAAAAGGATGTTGTCGACAAAGCATTTTGTTTAGTGCCCAAGGTGAAATGTAGACGTAGTAATATCTTTCTACGTGATACTCTTGCAACGGCCACCTTCTTCACATTTGGGTCATCTTGGATCAAGAACATTTTCCTTTTAGTCTAATCAAAACAAGACGTTCTGGTTATTCCAACAATTATGAGCTCATGTGGAGCTGGAAACTTAAGTTCAGAGGCGTACAAATTATGATCATGCCTACAATCTTGATTACTCTGGATTTGAAATTCACGGATATAATGTGGTTGTGACATAGTATGAGTTTGCTAATGCAGTAATGGTTCATGGTAAATTTATAGGTTAGATCTAAATTCCACACTTAAAATCGTTGATTTACTTTTTTGTATAGAAAAAAAAATAAAACATTTCGATTTAAGATTGGAAGGAGAAGGGCCTGATCTTAAATCCACAGTTCTCAAATCATAAATCCATATCAAGTTTGTGCTTTCTCAATGCATACGAAGATTTTTAATCAGCCTACCGTCCTCTTTTGGTTTTATAAAATTCATATTACATGCCCAAAAAATACCAAACTTTTTTTTTTTTTTTACTTTTAGACATGAACATCACATTCACATAATTACTTTTTTCTAGATTCTAGAAGCAACTAAAGTGTATGTTATTGATTGGGTTAGGTGACTCAGTATAGATATTTCTCTTTTAATTTATATACAAGATAATTCAGAAATTAATTAGTGACTACTCCCTTGCCGCCATTTGTCCTCTCATGGCCAAAGTTGTCGGTCATTTAAAGCATCAGTGGCGTGTCTAATACATTTTATAACCCAAAAAAACTGACCGATTAGATTAATTCTTAAATTAGTATGCATTTTTATCTACACAATAAAGAAATACCGTTTTCATATATCTTCATGCTTCATAACGTTTTGAGCATCACGAACAATATATATATATATATATATATATATATATATATATATATATATATATATATATATATATATATATATATAATTTGGATGGAGAAATTTTCCTGCTTCTCAAAGCCCACAGCAATGCATCGGGTAGTGTGTTTAATCACTCACGATTGATGTATTGTATCAGGCGGCTGTCATTGAAAAGAAGGTAGATTGATTGGAGGATTTAGACTTATATATATTAGTATATATACTTCAGAAACTGGTTGTTGCTATAGGGCTTTGTAGTGGAGTAGTATAGACAATTATTTATGCTGTTTCCTAGGGGTTGGCATCATGACAGACTAGTTACAATCACTTTTAGATTTTGTGCGCTTGTAGAATCAATCTAACCTTTATAGCCAAAAAGATTATAAGAATTCATAAAAGTACAATAATCAACATCCTAAATTTATTTTATTAAACTCATCCTACAAGAAACACAACTTTTGTATTGATTTTCATAGTTTAAGGGCAAAAAAAACAAACATAGATGAGTAGTTTAATTTCTTTAAAATGTAAAAACAGGCGACTTGATGGACCAATTAGCTTGTCTTGCTTGTATATATAGCAAAAGGCAACAAGACAACTCTCTGTTTTTGGTGTTATTTGAAAAGTGGAAGAAGACTTTTGTCGCCGGAAAATTGAGGAAGCCGGACTTTTCCTCATTCCTGTTGATATTGACAAGGAGCACCATTTTTGAAAAGGGACAAAGTGTGATTGTGAGGGATCCCTCGTTTACCCGAGGGAAGTTACATGTAAAGCAACGGGCTGGCCGGTGGTCGATCGGGCAGCCGGTCGCCAATGTCTATCTCAAAATCTACGCCAATGTCAACCTCAAGATCTAGTATTTGAATTTTCGACCGTCTACATGCCAGAAGTTAAAAAGATAGAGCTTACCATACCCACCTTCAATTCATTTCATTGGAGCTGAGGAGTTCCTAAACTTATTCGTCTGCTTATTTTAACTGATATATATATATATAAGAAATTTGTCGAAAGAAGACAGTGAGGTTAGTTAGAAAAGCCGACTTTTGAATTTTTTGTTAAAATATTATTTTAAATAAAATACTAGTAAAGTTTCAAAAATGATTAATTTATTATATGTTTTGCGTCCGTATTTCTTAAAATTATATAGGTAAGCTTAGATTGCCAAAAAAAAAAAGCACTTTAAACATCATATTTAAACAAACTGGTTTTTGTCCCTGACTAATGGTCTAGCTTCTACCAATTTCCACACACACACACACATATATACATATATATATGTGTGTGTGGAAAGCTAATGTTATTGCATGTCACATCATTGTTGAATATTTAAAATTTAAAAATCTATCACCGAAAACACTATAGTTATCGATGAAACCACAATCAACCATTGGTGCATCATAAACGATGCTAATACCAATTTAGTTATGGTTATTAGCCACAAATTTTTTAAATTTTAACCATATAACAAAAAAAACAAATAAACAAACCAACCAACAAGGAGAGAGAGAATTGGTTGATACATGACCCTTGAGTCTCGTAAGAAATTATTTTGGCTGTTGATTCTTTAAGATGGAAGGCAGGAGAAAACAAAAATAATAATAAATAATTTAATGCTAGCAAGAAATTGAGTCAACGACCAAGTTGATTCATTACCGCCCTTGGTCACAAACCTACCTATTTTATATATATATATATATATATATATATATATATATATATATATATATATATATATATATATATATATATATATATATATATAGAGAGAGAGAGAGAGAGAGAGAGAGAGAGAGAGGGGCTCCCGTTGCCTGTGCGACCACTCACGTGTAACTGTTTCCTTTTTAGGTGGAAAAGAAAAATGTCCTCCTTGTCATTTGTCTTGAAGTGAGATGTCATTGGAGCTCCGATTTCTGCGGTCGCTCAAAATTTTGCAACTCATTGATATGAATTCAAGAAAAAGCGACTGGCCGACGGCCGTCCTTCACTGAGTATTTAAATCAGATTCGAATTGGCGGTATATTCTAACATATCCAAATAGGATCTCACATATTTGGCTTTGAATCTGGGTCCGAATACAAGTGAAGAAAACTTATACTGCTATCTGAATCCAATTTTTATATTTACAATCCTAATTGAACTTTATTTTCACATACGAATCTAAATCCGACTTTTGAACACCAATTGAATATGCCAACCACATGATGATATACTGATGATTTTTTGCTTAGTATTTTGTGCATTCATCCAGACCTGATCACCTGATATGCGGTGAAATTGATGAACACCAACCATAAGATTTCATAGAAAGCGGCCGCGGCTCCTGGCTTCTTCACTCGTGTCCTCACCAGCTTCCCCTTGACCGAAAAATGAGATCCATTGCCAAGAAAGAAAAAATACATGCAACTTTTAAAAAATTTCATTTAATTCTATATAAAAGTTTTAAAAATTTATATTTTGGTTCTTGTTAAAATTTTAAAACTATAGCTCCGCTCTCTTAAAAAATTAAATTTTTAATTAAAACTACGATTTCTTGGTTAACATTCTTTATTCTAATTTTATTCTTTGACCACAAGAAAAGGATATGGGGAGTTCTCGGTTTCAGCAGGCTTGCCTCCAAAGCCACAAACAGCATCTGCTTGGCGAGTTTTTCAACTATTAGAAGTGTCTGTACAGATCTGCAATTTGATATAGTTCTATCATTGACCGCATTAAATCCATAAAGTTAGATCTGAATTCACACTGGGATGACGTTCGGTTAGACTTGTCAAACTGGATTCCATTTGGGTCTGCATTGTTTGTCACCAGATTTCATGTGGGAGTCGGTGAAGAACCAAGTCAAACAATCCACGCCCTCATGCAATTCATGCAGGTGCGATTTTGGATGATTCTGCCAAGGAAAACCAGGAGTTCCTGTGAAGAAGAAGCAGCCAGCCATCCATGTAGTGGAAAGTAAACGCTCGTCTTCTTCACCTGCACCTTCTCGGTGCAAACCACAGCCGCAGAAAATGAGTATTATTAAGATTCTAGAACAAATCATTGATTTCTGCCCACCAATCGGAGATAAAGTTTTCTGGAGCCGAGAACCCAACAAAATATCTCAAGAAAAAGTCAATGTAAAACTAAAATGGAGACTCATCCTCAAAAATTTGCAATTGTTGAAAAACAAAAAGACAGGAAGCTGGTTAAATTTTCGTTTTATATTGAGTTTCATTTAGAGGACAACTCTTAGAACAGCTATCCACCGTGGACTAGGTCCGAAGGTTCCTCCATTCCCTTTCCCTCCGAGGTCGGCCACATGACTTTCATGAAATAAAAAATGGACCTAAATTTCAGTTTACCTTGGAAAGCACTTACTGTATACTCTGTTGTCAAGAACATATAGCCAAAGAAGATGCCTTCTTTTTGTTGCCAACACTCAACTCAGTTTCAGTAAAGATTTCAGAGAAGAAAACGAAAGGGGTGACAACATGTTAGTACTGTTGGCTTAGCTTCATTGAAGACAAACAAAGCCTTGATGATCTCATGTTGATCCCCTTCGTTATCTCCTTTACCCAACTCGAAACATGGTGAAATCCATTAGAGACAGGTGCTTAACTTCAATAACGACACGCTGCAATCCTTCCATGACGCAATACCGCAGCTAAAATCTCCTTCTTCCTTCTGCTTTCACACCATCCGCTCAGCAGACAGATCGTCAGATGAACACTTTTTCTTTCTAAAATAATCATCCTCGAAGAAATGAACTCCCACTGGCTTCTTCTCCTCCCATCTTGGAAGTCGAAAAGTAATACAGCCGCAGACGTGAGCGGGAGATCATCTCCTGCAAAACCAATCAGCAAGCGCCATTGAAAAACAGGAAAGAAATCACGCCTTGATGAAACTGCACTATTAGAAAGATGCGACTTAGTTTCAGGATTTTTTTTTTGTTGGTGGGGATGCCTGAGAAGATTAGAATAAGATTATCTTAGATTAGAATAAGATTATCTTCTCTCCCCAAGATTGTTGGGGAGATCGATAGTTGATTAATATATTTCCTGGAGTGGTGCAGCATGCTGCTATGAACTGAGGCAGGTTGTTTCCGCCATTTCCTGCCGACTCCTGTGTAGATCACAGGCTGATCGTGGACTGAAGGTTTAATTAACTTGTGGTCGATGGGGAAGACGATCCGCGAAATCTCGCCGGATTCCGGAGAGATCTGAAGCTCACATGTCATCGTGGGTCCACCCGAATCAATGGCGGATCTGCTATCTCAAGCACCACAGTGGGTTCCCTGTGTCAAAACTTCAAGACCCACACGGGATTCTTCCCATGCTTGCTTGTCCTCTAGTCAATGTAAAGTTTTACTGCAATAATTGATGCATTTTAGGATAATATATGGTAGGAACTGTACATGTTAGGGTTCCAATTCGAAGCCCGAACCCTCGCCAGACAGCAGAATGAGTTTGCTTGGGGATATTTCGAAAATTATTTAGAAAGAAATATTCTTTTTATTTTGTTTTACTTGTTTTGATTTATTTTTTTGTCCCTATAAAAGAAATTCTTAATCAAGGGCATTTTCTTCATTAACTATACTAAAGAATGAAAATTTAGTGCACCAATATGCCTCGACTGGGCCACATTCCACCTCCCCTCCCTTCGCCACCCCAAAAGGGCAAGAGTGAAGTATAAAAAATAGCATTTGTAAAAAGACAAAAATACCCTTCTACTAAAATGATGGTGAGAGGAGATACCCAAAAACTCTCTCTTAGGGTTCAAGGCTACTTGTGGACCGAGGCGGAGATTAATATACTCGTTAACTAGAATATTGCTTATTCATTATTTATCGCTAAGAGGAATAACAATTATAAGAATCAAACTGACGACCGAACTTTCATCAATTCACTAGTCCGATTATTGGGACGTCTAGTGAATTGATGGAACACAGTTCCATATTAGTCACTTAAACATGAAAGGAACATACATTTCTAGATATGACAGGCACAAACTATTTATTCATGTGAAAGAGAAGCCATGATAGATTCACATCTGCCTGCATCATTTCATATTTTACCAAAGTCACCAAAATCACATTATTACTTTTATGAGGAAAAGACATGCAAGAACCCGAGAACGAACACCCACCACGTTGAGCGGAGCTCCAATGTCACTACCATTGTAAGATTTGCATATTTTCCTCTCTCTTTCTGGGACCATATGGCACATATCTTCCAGAAACAGGGAAATCTTTATATTCCTCTAGACCCATTTCATTTTGTCATGAGTCTATAAGATTGGCCAATATAAATCCAAACTAATGACACTTACAATAAGAGATCCGAAGAACTCCATGTTCGTTTGGAAAGTCTTTAAAACTAATTAAGCTAATCCAAGAATAAGAAACTGTTGGAGATTCACATCTGCCTGCATCATTTCATATTTTACAATCATCCAATGTGAATAAAATTTACACTGGTGGCAAGAGATCCACCCAAAATTCATGGTTTTTTCAACTAAGGAAGCTGATTTTACCGTTTTTATAAAAAGGTTTTTGGCATTTTTCGTGAAAAATGGATCAAGAGTGTCAAGCAAGGATATGGACAGGTCGGATCCACCTTTTACTGAACTCAATTAACCCTAACCCAACCTTATACAGTCAGATTCCGTATCAAAATCCGGTTCTATTTTTGAAAAGCAGACTCAGACTAGACTGCCTAGTAATCGGGTCAGGTCTTTATATAATCCGGACTGCATATTGGACTTAGATTCAAATTCGGTTAACAAACTGCATGCCTCGTCAAAATTCAACTGGTAATTGGATCAGAATTTCCTTACAGCATCCGATTAAATAAACTAAGATCAAAACCATAATTGGGAAGGTCCAATCCATTTTTATCCCTCCTATTAAATAGACTGCGGCAGGTGACTGCGCAGGGGTATTTTTATCTTTCTATATTTGTGCTAATAAGTTTTTTTTTTCTTTTCCTCAACAAACACTATTTTCATCGTTTAGAAAACCGAACACTCACCTCTGTGTTTGGGCCAGGAACAAGGCTGCACAATGAGTCCAGCCAGCTCGAGTTCAAATATATTATCAAATGTTAAAAGAGTCAAGTTCCGATTGTAAGAACTCAACTCATTTAAACTCTGCTCGGCTCGACTACATAATAAATGTTGAATTATAATGAGAAAATAATTAAAACGAGTAGCAACTAAACGAGTTAAAGGGAGTTAAAAGAAACAAGACATGCTTAACATAAACAAGTGAAATCCAAGCTTGACGTTGTATTGTTGAGTCGTACCCGAGCTTGCTCTCTCAAGCTCGACTCGAGTTTGAGATCGAGTTTTTTGAGTCGAGTTGAGCTCGACTCAGCTCATGTGCAGCCCTAGCTAGGAACACGTACTTTGCCTACAAAAGGAGAAAAAGTATGAAGATGATCCATGAAAAGGGAAGAGCCCTTTTGTCTCGTACTTCAATCATGGGGGAGAAAAACAAAATGGGAGAGGCAATTAATATGGCTGCATAATATATAGTTGATCGCCCTGCACTGAACAAGGCCACGTGATTTGCATAATCAATCTGCATAGCCGACAATAATTCAACTCTTGGTTTGTTTCTCCATTTTTTGCTTCATTATCAGACATGTCTAACAAGGACAAAATTAGTGTCACTGGCCAAATGCTCCCACCTACGGCTGGCATCGGGCCCGCCCAGCACACAGCTTGGGCCCGTTGGGCCCAGACCGACTGCCGCAACTTAATATATATATATGTGTGTGTGTGGGCGCGTTTTAGTAAAAATAAATTATCGAGTCGAATCAAGCTGATATCCATTGAGTATTGATGGATGCCTGGCGGGTACCCACCCCTAAGTGGTGCCTATAGTTGAATCAAAAGCATGTTCACTTGATGCATGCTGGTGCTGCCATTTGGCCTATCCATGTTGGCCATGTAGCGCGACGCAGCTCGATAGCAACTTAAGTAGGTCAAGTTTGCAGCAGCATAGAAGCTCAAGCCTGGTGCAGCCAAAACTGATGCAAAACTTTGAATTAAACCATACTTGGACTGGACAAGATTTACCACACAAAGTTTATGAAAGTTTCATTTGGCCTGGTGAAAATTTTAGAAATTTATATAATGGCCCACCCAATAAAAACAACCTGAAGGATTGAAAGATGTCATTCCTTGACAATAAGGCTTTGTTGCATGGGCTTTGGGCCTACGGTTTTAATAGCTTTTTAGTGGCTCATATTAGAGGAAGGTGATGTGCAATATTTTCATTCAATTTGGTGCCTTTCGCCTTCATTTGCAATCAATCATTCAAACCTTGTTGATTTCTTTTATATTTGGAAGTTGAAAACTCAAACGGGTCCGCCTTTCAACTTAAGTGATTGTGTTATTATGTACAACAAATAGAAAAAAAAGCAATACAGATTTTAAGATAAAGTTTTTGCCATAGATAATATCTCTTGCTTTATCCTTAGTATTGATATCAATTTGTCATAAATTTATATCTAAAGTTGAGGTTTTGAACATGTATAAATTTACATTCATCCAAGATCGAAAAAGCTGGAAAAGATATAGGTGGAGGAGAGATGGAGAGGCATTATGAGCATGTCTGGCCAAACCCAAAAGATCTACGAGAAAAGATTGCCATTTTTTTTTTATCTTTTCCCTTTGATTCAATCCTGGCAAATATATATATATATATATATATATATATATATATATATATATATATATATATATATATATATATATATATATATATATACATGTTTAAGAACATCAAACTTACAATGAATTAACATCAATCTTAAGGACAGAGATATCAAGAAGATTTTAACAAAAAATGGTTATTTATATTGTAATATTCTTCCACAATTTTGAAGGGTAAACAAAGTAGTCCGTAACTTGCATATGTGAGAAAAAATACAAGATCTAGAAATAGGGATGTACACCGCGCTAAGCCAGCCCAAACTCCGCTGAACTGCCAAAGAGCTCAACTTGAGCTTGGCTCAGCTCGAGCTGAAGTCAAGCTTGAGTCACCTCGCTCGAGCTCGGCTTGCCTTTAATGAAAAGATTATGCTTCAACACAAAGAGGAAACACCCAGGTTTGAATTCACGACCTAATTAATACTTGCTATCCACAAAGAACTCAATTGTGGCTATTTCTTCTTTGCAATAGTACTGTATGACGGTTTTTATATATTTTTTAATTTCAGTCGAGCATAAACAAGTTGAGCCTGCCTCGATCGAACTCAACTTGTTTACTTAAGCGTCTCTAGAAATTATTTCAAGCCTTTATTTGACAGTTTTTTTATAAACAGCATGGCCTTTAATAGAAAAGATTGTAAAAAGTACCGTTCTATGAAATTGTAGCCAAAAACGGTCCCAAAAATGAAAATTTCTCAAAAAAGAAAGAAATAAAAATTATCAGGCAAAACTTCGACAAGCAACGTGGAAAGAAGCCTTCGCGGGTAGAGTGAGCCTTTACTCTTATTAAAGGATGATTAGTTTCTCTTGCCTCATAAGTGAGATCAAAATCAGCACTTACTGTTAGCGTATGGGGATCGGGTCTACTTAGACTCGATCCATTCTTTTTATGTTCTCACGCCCAAGGTCACTTATCGGTGGCGTTCCTGTAATTGTTTATTCTTTATTGTACATATTTGTTGTACCCTAATCAGGGTTATGTTATGTTAATGAAAATCTATCGCAGTAGCTGCCTCTCTCAAGACGCCGACTGCTTTCTCATCTACTCCATTGCCTCTCTTTGCTGTTTTTCCTCTCTAATAACATATTTACAGACGGAGAGACGTGTTCACATCCAGATTCTTACATGGTATCAGAGCCAGGTTGCCTCATCCTCCGGTTAGTATTCTCAAGTTGGGCGTTTTCAGATTGACGCCCTAGATTCCTCTTTCTGAATTCAGATTTGTGCCCTAACCCTGATCGATTTCCCTAAATCTGAATTTTTGATTTGCCCTAATCTACTCGATTTCAGTTTTGCTTTCCATCGATCTCTCTAAATCTGAAATCAGATTTGCCCTAATTTCTGTCGTCTGCCCTAATTCCATATTTGACCTAATTTCTGTCTTTGCCCTAATCTTTTTTCACTTTATCGTCATGGATCAGCTGGCTCCTTCCCTTCTTTCTTCTAGCTTTCTCTCCCAACTCATTTCTCAAAAGTTAAATCACAGCAATTACTTGACCTGGAAACGTCAAATTGTTCCTTTTATCAAAAGTCATAGGTTTTATGGTCATGTGGATGGAACTACTCCAGCACCTCCTAAGTTTGTTAACCGGGAAGTAAAAAGGATTGTCGTGGGGAATGAAGCTGCTGGATCCACGACTGGGGCTGAAGTTCGCATTGAATATGAGACTGTTGACAATCTGGAACATGAACTTTGGATGGCTCATGACCAATCGCTTGTTGCATACATCACTTCCACCTTGTCAGAGGAAGTTTTGGGAAGCATTGATGATGACTTGACAGCCTTGGAGTTGTGGACTACCCTTGCCACAACATATTCTCAAATATCCGAAGCTCGATTTTTGCAATTGAAGAGGCAATTTCAGGATATAAAGCGTGGGACGCGTAGTGTCTTGGAATACTTGAATGAAATAAAGAATGTAAGTGATCAGCTTGCAGCCATAGGGCATCCCATCAGCGATAAAGACAAGGTACAACAAGCCTTGAGCGGTTTGGGAACAAAGTTTGACATTTTCTGCACGGCCTTGGAAGTTCTTCCAATCCTTCCATCTTTTGAAGATTTGAAAGCTAAGCTATTTCAACATGAAGCCAGTCGTATCCAACGGCACCCAGTTATTTCCAACAGTCACAATGTGTTGATCATGGGGACACATACTTCACAGGGAAATCGTACACGGTCTTGGACTCCTCAGACAGGAATGGGAAGGGGGATCCTTCCGAAACCACCAGGCATTAATGTCACAGCTAGAAGGGTGTCAACTTGTTTTTACTGCAATAAAAAAGGGCATGTTAAATCAGAGTGTTGGCACAATCCTCAAAACAAAGGTAATCAGGGCAGGCGTGAAAACAAGGCAGCCGCAGGATCAACCTCATCCTCATTAAGTTCAACACCAAATGTTCCAGCAGATGTGCAGCAACTCCTCATGACAGCCTTATCTAAGCTTAATTTGAAACAAAATGATCAAGGAGAGTGGTATGTGGACTCTGGGGCAGCAGCTCATGTTACTGGTGAGACAGATAATCTCTCTAGTGTTTTTCCTTATTTAGATAAAGGTTCAGTTGTCACGGGAGATGGCTCTCATCACACGATAACACACATTGGAAATGCACAAATATCTATGGGTTCTTCCTCCATTCCGTTGAAAAATGTTCTTGTCGTGCCCAGTGTCAAGAAGAATATTGTATCAGTGTCTAAGCTTATAGATGATACTCATTCCTCTGTTGAATTTACACTGTCTTCTGTTTATGTCAAGGATGCTCAAACCAAAAGGACATTCGCTGAAGGCACTCGCAAAGGGAATATGTATGTTCTTCAAGAAGCTCCAAAGTTGTCCACCACTTACATCTCAGATTCGTGTCTTCCCAATCATAGTGAAGTTAATGTTGCCGATTATAATAAGTCTTCTATATGGCCAATCTTTTGTTCGCAGTCTTGTTGCAGACCGACTCTTAGATAAGTCGAGTCTGAATCCAGTTAATGAGTCCAACATGTGCTCGAGTTGTCAGCTTTGTAAGAGCCATGCTCTTCCTTTTCAGTTAATCAATAAAAGAGCTTCTAAAGTTTTTGACACTATATATTTCGATGTTTGGGGACCTGCTCCAATTCCTTCTTC
>JAANDH010001593.1:0-41566 GCA_011799765.1 Nymphaea thermarum | reverse complement strand
TCGGGTCCATTCAGACCCGATCCATTCCCCTTAGATCCACACGCCTAAAGTCACTTAAGCGGTGGCATCTTGTAATTTTTTATTCTATGATGTACTATTCTGTTGTACCCTAATTAGGGTCAGATTATTAATGAAAGCTCTGAACACAGTGGCCTTGCTTTTGGCCGACTTTCCTCACCTTCTTCATCGTCTTCTCTTTGCTTTTCTTTCTCTATCTCCAATATATCAGAATTGTGGACGGAGAGACGTGTTCGTATCAAGATTCTTTCAGTTTCTTGATTAAACAACATCCATGTTTGACCAGTGAAGGTTATGCATATATACGGAAAAAAGGATTCAAATAAATTGGCAGGACTAAGAAGAATGTGGGAAAAAATAACAACTACACATGATCATCTAATAACATGGAAGAAAAAAAAATACCAACCTGTTCAAAATTCCTTCTTCGACCTAGATCATACCGCCATTTTGGAGAACTCTTCTTTTCATATGCCTGAATATAAGAACATAAATTGAGAAATTTCAGGCACATTTGTTTTTGGTCATTGAGAAAACACAGGTGTTATTCCCCAAACTTTGAGACATTGCCAACAAACATCAATGTTATGATTAAGAATGAGAGGTTTAAAGGGCATTAACTTTGACAAGGACTACTAAAGGATCATTAATTTTCTCTGTTTGTAATAGAGAACCATAATAACCAGGAAAGGAAATGCAGCCTTGGAGGCTAAACCAGTTCCAGTCTATTTACCTCAATGGTTGTTGTATTGGCAGAGACCAGAGATATATGCATGATCAGAAAACCCAGAACACTTGAAGCAAAAGCCAGGTTCAACACTACATACAGCAAACCAGTAAGCAACAAACACAAGCTGCAGCAGGACAAGACTACTAAGAAAGAAAATGAAAGAATCATACCAAATGCCAGGAAGGTGGTAGCAAGAGTTCCAGGTGTACCAGGGATCTCTCGATCACTAAAGAATGCCACAAACTGTGGCAGCAAAGCTAATGTAACAAGCGTTGTCTCAAGGAAAGTGTAGAACTGCATTTAGAGATATATTTACATGTATATAAGTCAGAATAGTTTTTCACCAGATGACAAAATAACAAAGATCAACAGCTGTATGAAAATGAAAAAAAAAAACATCTAAAGTATTCAGCACAATAAGGAGACCAGTTTTAGACCTGTGGAGAGGAATATGGTGTGTCATCACTAACAAAAATTGTCAAAATTGTAGAGAGAAAAGATTCACATCCATTTTGACATTAGCTCGTTAAAAGGTTACCACGTAGGAAAGATTCCAAAATTTAAGCCAGAGATGAACCTAAATATTCAAGAATGCCAACTCCACTAATCAGTTTTTTTTTTTTTTTGGAATACAAAATGAAACAGGAAAAAACAATGAAAAAGAGAACTTGCCCATGCCTAGCTGCAGCTTTTGCCCAAGCATTAACGTGTTTGACAAATTCCTAGGTGATGCTTCAGTGCAGCTATTGACTAGGTGAAATAAAACAAGCTTAAAGCCTGAGGACCATGTAGACACTCAGGACCATGTGAATCTGCATTAGTTCAAGAATTTAAGTGTATGACGAGTTTGAATCCTATCAACCATTTAATATATTGTGATACAATAAACAAAACTATGTCAAGATGAAACACCTAACACTCCAAAACTACCAACCATTTACATGGGTATACTTCTATCAAGCTGCCATACCCATGATGTGTCCAGGTTACACCTGCAATAGCCCTAGGTACCACTTGGCTACGACTGTATGAGTCAACCAGCTTTCAAACTTAAACCAATAGCTATGGTTCTGCAACAAGTACTAGCTATTGAAGATTGGTTGAGTATATTTTCCAAACATTGTAATACAAAGCTACAAAATTAGGTAAGCAATTTAAACAATACTACATCATAGGTTGAAAACATCTTGTATTATATGTAATGCAATCATAAAAAAAGGGTCTAGCAATAGGTCGATAACCTCGTGACATGGTTACAGAAATTCCAAGTTTGAGGTAAAATCCTTCTTAGCTATGAGGGAAATCCTGAGACCAAAAAATTGCTGAACATTTACGCCATCATTGTGTGTTTTATACCACATTAGAGCTTCTTTGTATAAAAAATATGCTTCATATTCTTTATCAGGACCTCTTTTTGCAAGCCCCTGCATATTAATTTAGTATAAAGGTGCTATTTCAGAACATTATACAAGTGCTACTCCAGATTGTAATAAATAAACAAACATATACATGTCATTCACCAAGAAACAACATCAGTGTGCAACTATTGACATGTACCCATACAACATTAAAAAATATACTTACTCATAAGAGGTGCATTACCCACCTTTTCGAAGTTCCAAAGTAAGTCACAAGTAATGGCAATATTTTGAAAAATTGTTGCCAAAACAACCATTTCTAAAGGGGATAATCTTGTAACCTTTTCAAAATATTGCAAAAAATGCCTGTGATAGTACCATGGATTCGTGATACCATCGTGAAACTTTCCATCCTTTTATGAAAAATCTTTTTAACATATTTCCAGTGTATGTTTCCATTTTTGTTTATCTAAAAAGTTTAAATCCATCTTGAACCTTTATCAATATGACTTTAAGATAAAACTCTAAGTATCATAAATTCTATCTGTTATCTTTTGTACAATTTTAAATTTTCTGAGTTTCAGAGGTTTTTCTTAAAAAGATTGCCAAACAAACCAAAAATGCTTGCTGATAGAAACCCGAGAACTGTATTTGTAACTGTGTTCCAGATGTAGAAATAATGAATAGGCAATAACTGGAGTGTAGTGCAGACAACTTACCAGGAAAAGAAGGAAAAATTTATAATTTAGTGCACCAACACAGTTAACCACCCATACACAGTGATGGTCCATTTTCAGAACACACCTCCCACCTACCAAACAGACAACAAGATCCAGCGTCAGTACCTAAACATAAGTCATACATCATAAAGGTAACTAAAACCGAAAAAATCATATAATATACTGTGAATAAATGATCAAACTGACACAAAACCGTAAATATGTCGATGTTTCTCGCAAATAACTATAAGGAAAATTACAAAAGTGAAATCATAACTTACAAACAGAGCAATGGTGGCAGCGAGGTGGCTTCAACTGGTTGCACTTCCTGCAGTAACGAACTCTGGAATTTGATGGATCAACAACAACTGGAGACAGTTGTGAACCCACAACTTGATTAACAAACTCAGAGCTAGCTAATGGAATAGTGTCACCACTCTCTTCATCCACTGTAGGCCTCCAATTTGGCGGAACACTGCCTGGATCCGTGAAAACCACAGAAAAGTAGCTCCATAGTAGCATCACCAGCTACAAAAATAGAAGATTAAGAATTCAGGAAAGTGTTTCTGCATTTGAAAGCAGGAAAAAGAAATTGAAACATTAAAGAAAACTGCAACAGCGGTGAAGAAAAAGGTTGTGGTGGGGCAGGTTCAGAGGAGAATGGTAAGGAGTTTTTTTTCTGATAAATAGAAGGAAAGAGAAGCTGAGAATAGCTTTGAATAAGAATAACAATTTCAAGGTACCAACATTGATGAAACAACAAGAGAAGTCCATTAGTTTGGATTTTCATTTCCTTGTAGGTTCAAAATAAGCAATTGACAAATCCAATTTGCAAAAAAGTATAGCCATGGTCAGTCACCTGCGTTATCAAATGACACTCAAACTGAATCAATCCGGCAAAAATTAAGATTAAATCAATAAATAATTGAAAAGAAAAGAAGGGCTGCATGAAATTATCAATTATTATACGGGAAGGCCTGCTAAATTTCAAATAACCATTTACACTGCCCAACCATTTACACGGTACATTCATTTACACATAAGGTTTTATCTTTTACCATCCTCATGAACAATAATTCATAGAACGAGAGAGTTTCATCACCGATTCACCTCTCTGGGTTGTATAGCAACTTAGAAAATGTAATCAACTGAATGGGTCAAACGGAATGATTACACTAATGAATCCAGAAAGAACACAATCTATTGCACAACAGCAATGGTTTATATGAGTCATCTAAATTCTGAATCGCAAACTTACAGTTTGGTGATATTTGCATTACAATTTGATGCATCAAATGACAAATGCAGCAGTTTCCACAGTAAATGTAAATACCAAATGGAAAGGATATTTTGTGCGGAAATCAGTAAATTCGGAATAAAACTATCTGAGCCAAGTTACATGAAAATGCTTGGATATACTTAATCATGCATTAATATCATTATGCATAGTTAAAGAAGCCAATGCAAATTATTGAACATGATTTCTTCATATTCGGGGGCATTCTAGTCATTGATTTCACTAACTCAACTTTGGTTGGTGTTAACTAGGTTACATTGACAGCAGATCATTTAACAATGTAGAACATAGGTGTGTTTTTAACAAAATGAAAAATAAGAGAATTTTTACCAGATGTTAGGTATGCTCTTTCCCTTATTAACATTTTTTATGAGTTAAAAGGGAACTCCAACCTAATATTTTAGACCATTTTTAGAGTGATAATTATCATCACAAAATTGTTAGCCATTGATTTACCAAATCATTCCAAACATGTATCCTGTGACATGTGAGACACGAGAAAACCCTCTTAACATGGTAAATAAATTTACATATATATATATATGGGAATTCTATGCTGCTATGTACCAGATGTTGCTGGATAGTTAAAAATTAAAAATCTATCACTGAAAAACAATTGACACATGAGTATTAGCGATGGTTTGTGATGCAGGAACATTTCACAGTGTTTCTAACAGCAATTCATGGTGCTTTTAATGACAAATTTTCAATTCTTAAGTATCTAGCAATATCTGGTACACAACATCATAGAAATTTCCTATATATATATATATATATATATATCATAGCCACAAAAAGCATTCTTGCATTTCAAAAGGTGAGGTTTTTCTCGGGTATAATACGATGAGATTGAAAAAAAGGGAAAAAACACAGCAAAATTTTAAAAAATAAAAGTGAGGGAAAAATAAAATAAATGAGAAACTAATAATAAAAATAAAAAACATGACAAAATAAGTAGATTTACAATAAATAAAAAATAGAAAATGAAAAAAAAAAGTTTGGCATTGAAAAAATACGAAAAAATGAAAAAAAACATGAAAACTACACAAAAAAGCAATTTTTTTTCTTTTTTTTCATTTTAACCTTTTCTTGAAAAAAAGGCATTTTTTATAGTTTTAAACAGCTATTTTATTTATCGCATTTTGTCACATTTTTAGAAAAAATGTATTTTTTGTGACTATGATATATATATATGTGTGTGTGTGTGTGTGTGTGTACATATATAGGATTTGTGGATTTCTCCTTCTAGGTTTTGGCCTCTCATAGCACACTGCCCAATGCATTGCATCGCGCAGCCTTTATTAGTTGAAGCTCTGGACCGTTGGAGGATTTCAGCTCCTAAATATGTATACACACATGTATACATATATAGGATTTGTGTTTAATAATGCCCCACTGCGTGCAAAACATCTAGTGGCAAGCAGCCGTGATTGGACGAAGCTCACAATGGCCAGAGGATGGATACACACTCACACACACACACACACACACACACACATATATATATATATATATATATGTATGTATCCCAACTAGTCCAACTAGTCAGATAAGTCATTTATCGACTGGCTAGTATTTCAAACCAGCAACTAATTGGTTAGACTAGTCAATTACTCGTATTGGTCAGCCAATTAATTCCTCACCTATAAATATATATGTTCTTTACGTAAATTTATATATTTAGGCATTTATTTTTGTATAAATATATGTGTTACTTTTTGTAGTCAATTGACATGGATCGGGTCAGACAGACCAATCCCCATTAGTCTTTACCGTAAAACAGTCTTGAACAACTTATGTTTAGCTTCTGATTGAAAATTATAAAATGCATAATTTTTTTTCTCTGAATATGGCATGATAGACACTCTTGTCATTCATTTGCCAATAGATTATAGAAATTGTAAGTCATTGATTTTGAATCAACATAAAAACTTACAAATGCATTACAATGAACTCTGAGATGATCTATTGAATTTTTTACAACAGACACACACACACACACACACATATAGGCGGTTTCATGCCAAAAATGAACTTCTGCACTTAAGAAATCTATTGGACAAGCAGATTCACATCAGTTATTTGTTCTGGGTGCAAAAGTACTTTGTTTAGCTTCTCAACATATTATTTCTAAGTCAGCAGGACAAACTCGGATGCAATGGATACACCTTGCACTTGTATCGTAAATCTTTATTGAGTTTGACATAGGATCGATTGACTTTTTTGTGATGCCAAAAATTTTCACTTTGGTAGCTTCGCTAAATGATTTAACCTTTGAACTACATGTCATAACCCAACCCACCCCACACTGGATTTGGGTTCCTAGTTTTTGTAGATTGCAACCCGCCCCCTAGTGGTTTAAGTTCCAGTAACAAAAAGGTTAGGAACTAGTTCAACAATCACTTAACCAACCCTCCCATAAGCCCTTGAAGATTTTCAAGAATCTTCGAAGTGAAACTAGACTTTTCATATTGGAGTGTTACAATCCAACCCCCTTAAAACAAATACATTCTTGCATGTGACACTCCAAGTCCAAGTGTTGAACTTGGCTGTGATTCCAACTGCAACAAACCCAGCTCGCTCCAACAACTAGAAGTTCAAACCACCCCTTACCGTCTTTCGTTTCAATCCAAAAAGGCTAAGAACTAGGACAACTAATCATTTAGTCAACTTGTTTATAGGCCCTTGAAGATTTTTCAACAAATTTCAATACATGAGAACTTTTCACAATGAGGTGATATACCACAAAAAGAGTGATTCGATCCTTAGGTTTTGCTAGGAATCTATTTCCGATTTGTTTATGAGGAAGACCAAAATTGAGTCTATTTCTCCTCATCAAATGCATTTTTTTTCATATATATATTTAACTGAGTGGATTCTATCTGTCCAAATACTATTTCGGTGTTTCCAAATGCCAATGGCCAGGTCTCTGATTCTAAATTTCTAAAACGAAAGTCTTAAAACAAGAATCAATTAATAATTCAATTAGAAAAAAGAAGGGAATAAAAATATTTTATAATCACATCTTTTATGTTTACCTTGCTCACCGTAAAACTGTCTTCTATTATAGTTTTAATAAAACAGAAAAATACTAAGAAGATAACACATATATATGCAAAGTACAGTTCAAAAGCTAAAATAACAGACAAAATATACAAATTATAATAGTATACAACTTGCAATTATAATTACAACAATCTCTATAACTGTGCATACACACATATATTTTTAGTGCACAATCACATGCAAGAACAAAGAAGTGAAAAGAAAAGTGCACGAAAACAGAAAAAAATTGTTGCAGAAAAAAGAAAAAAATAATAAGAAAGAAAAAAAAGGAGAATTTTTGTTGTCAAATAAAAAAGCTAGAGCTATTGAGTGCGCAGATAAACATAGGCACACTTCAAGTAGCAGGTTGGCTAGAACCAACTAGCCTAAGCAACCGGCTACGCCTGTATCTAACACAAAATAGGTAATGTTCTGATGTACACATCTTCAACATAATATTTTAATTTCTAAGTTCTGAAAGTATAGATGGTGTCTGTGTCAGTCCAAAACATGGGCTTCCTGCATTTCATGAAGCACATATTTGTGGGTGTTAGGACCTACATGCATTCCTAGACATATATGCTGTCAAATGCAATTTGCTATGAAGATTTTAACCTGTCTAGAGATTCAAACTCAAGCCCTTCAAAATAAAGAAACTGAACGACTCAGTACCCTGGGTGCATATTTTATTCGCCCAATTTGGTAGGATGCCTGCCTAACCTAGCTTGCCTATTAAAAAATACCCATTATGATGATCAAGTTTGCCCATGAAAATGAGCATCACAGGTTTGAAGGATGTTTACTTTCATTCATAGAATCCGGTAGTTCCTTTCCAAGAAACATTAAGGCAGACCAACCACTGTCACATGGCAAAGATTATACACTTTAAGACTAGGCAAACAATGACTAGGTTCAAAGTCATTTACTAGAGTTACCAAAGTAGAGGACTGCTCCAAAGGTAAATGCTCAAAGTGCAGAAGGAACAACCGCATTCCACCGATCAAACCCTACAGAACCTTATACTATCCCAAGTACAAGAATGGCTTGGAAATCGTCTCACGTCTAAGATTCTAAAAAATATATACTCGAGTTCCATTACTACCATGCGTCCTGCATCGTGCCAAAATCAAGTTAGGTGGCAAGGTTGATTCGCCAGACTGTATGCGCAGGATACTTTGAGTCATGCTGTTACATTAGTTTAGAGCAATCTTCTGCATTCATCTAATGCAAGTAAAACAGATAATGTCTTAAACATATCTATGAAATTGCCAGTGCGAATGAAAATGGTTTCCCTGCCACAGTGAACCCTTTAGGCATCTGATTCTCAAACATTTGTGACCTGGTCGCCAGGGCTGCCTGTGTCCTCGCTTCTTAATCATAAGTTCCCTACAAGAGGAAACCTAGACGCAGTTACAGAAACAACGTGAACGAATTTTTCCTCCCTTCATTTCACCCAAAAGGTGGGCAAGGAAATACAACATTTTGTAGGCGCCAGGCGTTAGGCGTTCCCCATATAAGCACTAAAAGGAGCAAAACAGCTTGTGACGTACCAGAACGTGGAAGAATAGCAGGATCAGGAGAGCGAGTAGGGATTCGAGACCGCCATGATACAAGGCAGGGCCATAGTTGGTGATGACGACCGCATAGTATGTAACACCGACGACGCCAAGAACTAGAAGAATCATGATAGAGCCCAGGCCTCTGAGAGCCGTGCAGAATCTGAAAACGTTCCACGCCATCACCGCGCCCGATCTGTACATGATGGGGAGGAGAAGGGATGAACGAGAATGATTAGTCTTCCCACCCTCCTCTTTCTTTTTCAAAAAGGGACAGCTAGCATTTGCAGAAATGGAGGACTGGGAAAGCGAGGAGATTGCTGGAATGCATAGATGACCGCCGTTTACCCCAAATGGAGAAGGGTTTCATTTCCTCCTCTTTTGGGAGACGAGAAAGGAGTGTCGTCACAACCTATTCTAGAGAGAGAGAGAGAGAGAGAGAGACTGAAGCTCGCAAGAGAAGATGAGCAGAATGGGGAGAGAGGATCTTGTGGGCGAAGGGCGAGGAAAGTCAAGCAATTGGATCTGAGGAAAATTTTTTGAAAATGTTCTTAATAGGAATACAACAAAAGAGGTTGTTTTTTCCCCCACCAAATTCGTCCCTGCATCTTATAGGTTAGCAAGAAACCCATTGCCGTATTATCAATTGACAATTCAGATATCGAACTTGAAATTTAAGCGCCGACCCATAACTCTGTTTAAATAAGAAAAAACATGCACAATCTTAGAAAGAAAAATAATCAACCGCCTTTTCATAAAGCCTGTATTGAAAAGTTAGCTATGTTTTTTAGTGAGTTTGCCAATAAGAATTTACAAACGACCTGTCATCTAATGAGCGAATAACAAATAGACACTTATAATTTAAGAAACATCAAACAGGCGCTGAACTTTTGTTTCTCGAACAGCTGCCCTTCATTATTCATTCAAATGACAAATTAGCCCACTTCAATTGACTTTTCTTTAAAGGAGGGAAAAAAAAAAAGAAAAACACTCACTCGTCGCCGTCCGGCGAGAGTCGACGACGAGATCGACCATCTACTGGAGAATGATAAGGGCCGATGGTGGTGGGGGAGGCGAAGAGGTCAGCACCGACGCCCTTTTTCATAAAGACTTACCATTTGGCCGTCAAAGACCAGTTAGATTACAGAGGAGATGATCCTGTAACGAGGAAAGCGGTGGCACCTTCGTGGTGTGGAAGCCTGAGTTTGGGAGAGACTCTCTAGCTTTGTTTGACAGCTCGATACATACGCTAAGCTAAGTCATCTTCCTTCCTTTTTATGATAGAAAAATATTTAAAGAGATACTGTTCTTCCTTTTTCAGAGTGACTGGTTCATCTCCACCGTCCCTAAAAGATTGACTGCCTTCCATTGTGTGACTTGTGTCCGTCAAGTTTGCATCAGAACCTCCCCTTTGAAGTGGACTGCCTTGCCACTTAATGCATTGCAATCCCGTAGGTATTTAAGAGATACTGTTGCCTCCATTTGTTTTGCCTTGAGATTTTCAATCATGGATTGTTACTTTTGAAAATGCGATAGATCCTCAATTAGTATTGATTGTAGTTTCTCAATCATGGAACCTAGCTAGTAAAATTTATATAATTTCTCAATGATTGATAATGGTTTTGTTTATACCTGAAAAATGATCGTGAATTGTTTTATCCGTTTCTTTCGTTCATTTTCGATTCTAGGGATGAGGAACTATTGAGGTCCTTTTTTTTCTTTTCATTTACTTCAGCAATATCTAATTCTTTAGAACCCGCTGTATAGGGATTTAATAAGATCGTTTTGGATGGGTGGTACTTACGAACTGCAATTACCGACGAGGAGATGCAACGTCCTTTCGCAAGCAAATGGCTTGCATAATCTCTACCAACAATAGAAATGCGTTTAGAATCTCCTAACCCAACTATAATACAATAAATGCGGTTCTTCTTTGTTCACAGTAACTCCCATCATCCAAAGAGCTCGATGTAATGTTTCCCTTGAATCCTTCCTTATTCAACTTTAGCCACAAGTTCTACTAATTTCCTCCCTAAGGTATGTTTTTCTTAACCATGTTGCCCCTTCAAATTTGAGCCACCAAATAATATTGTCCTCCACTCGATCTAATTTTATAGAGTAGCCCAATGATTAATTGCAAAGTTTCTCAGTCCTAATGTTCCAGCCTTCTGCGATTAGCTGGATTTAAGCACCAACAATTGTGGAAACTGAAACAACTCTTACTCATTGGTTTCTATTGGATTATTAAAGTTGCAAAATAATGGGATTGCAGATGAAAACTAGTCTAGAGAAGACCAAAATTAATTTGACATTTTATGAATGTGTCTATGCATGCCTAATTAGCAAAAAACATATCAAATTTACACTCAACATGGCTAGTAGGCTCTTTCTTGCTGCTCCATGTGTAAAGGGTGATTTACGTCATGTATGTCCACAAATTTGCAGTCCAATATGAAGAATTAAGAGCAAAATAGGAGCCGGCATAGATGCAGATTTATTTAGTTTTACACTTGGAGTTCAAAGGCAGTTCAAATCCCCAAGTAATGCAAGAGGTCATGGTTTGGACAGAAAACTCTTTGTATGTCTGGTAGTAGCAACTCTCCAATAGAAAAATGAAATGCAGATAAACTCCCATTTCCATTTCACTGCAGCATAGATCTACCTATGTTGAAGAGAAATGTTTCCACATTTTCAGCAACTTTTCTCTACTAAACAAAGTGCAGTATAACGTACATATCTAGCCTTTGTACTTGAAGGGAGAGCGATCTCTGGGCTGCCTAATTATGCATAAATTGAATCGTATATTACATTATAATCCATGCATTTTGACCATAATTTTATCATTTAAACCTCATGTTTATGTTGCTTCGAGTGTTAACGAGCTATCGTTCGAATTTGATTTTTATGTTGCTTCGAGTGTTAACGAGCTATCATTCGAATTTGTTGCTTTTGGAGTTAAAGTCAAAGATCTATATGCAATTGTGTGCATTGGAGCGATTTTTCAAGGAGATTTAGATCTAGATCCATCCAAAAGGGTTTAGATTGGATTTTGAATCAGTTTTATACTAGATGTAAGCATGGGATCCAAAATACTATGTCCTCAATTATTTGAAATTACAACCGAATGCTCCATAGATGATGCCTAGAATGTTTGAGAATTTTGCAATAGTTTGAGTAATGATGAACAATTGCTAATTTTAAGCCTCGATTTGGAACAGGTGTCACGTATAAAGTATAAATAGGAAAAAGTGCAGCAACATAGGTTGTCCTGAGGTATCCAATTTTTGTCTTCATTTTCTTTAGTCTAACACCAATTTCATTGTGCTAAGATAACATGTTTAGTCGACCCGTGAGTACAATGCGCAAAATACCAGGGCGAACTGCACTGTAGGGACTGCTCTGTCCATGCAGTCTTGGGTTCTGTACCGGCCGTTTGGCTACACACTGCCGTCCGCTTGGCGCCGTCGGCAGCATGCTCGACCACAGCGGTGGGGCCGGGCCTTGTAGCCGGCCTTCAACATAATGGAGGCGGAATGTGCGCCTGCTACCGTGCCTTCCTGGTGCCTCAGTAGCCGGTCTCGCCCTCACCGCTGCCCTTTGACAGGGCCTGGAAGCCGCGCCCACCTGGTGCCTCGGCGACTCACTTGGGGCTCAACCGCCGGTCCTAACTGTGCCCTCGATAACAGCCTATCCAGCCCTAACGAGAACAATCCCTGTCCTCAACTTGCTGTCCTAGAGAATCTGTACGGTGCTGGGTCCCACCATGCAACCGTCGTTCGGAACACTAATGATCCAAGCTGTGCCGCTGGTCCGCTCTCACTCACTGATCAATATGCTGTGGAGTGAACAACTGCGCACAGGGTTGGACGCCTCCTGGCAGGTTGCACGTTGGCCACTCACCGTAGTAAATATGCCTTTTCATCCCTCTTTAGAATACAGTCTGCACAATTTTCATTTTTTTTCTTTGTGACTAACACAGGTTTAATTTCCAGCAAGTTTAGGACTATTTTTGATGAAAGTTTTTGTTGGATTTCATTGTTTTGAATTGATAGAATTAGGCTCTAGAATCGTCGTTGTTAGAGGGCCAATTAGAGAGTGTGATCTAGGGTCGGCCATAGGTTAGATTTTGTCTATTGAAATTATGCATTTGGAACGTCGGGACTGGTTTTCATTGATTGTCTTTGTTCCTTCCAGCAAAACACCTTAGGGAAGAACTCGTCTGCCTTAGATTGACCCAGGTAGGAGAGCTGAGTGGAGCATAATCAACTTGGGTCAAAGCGTTGACTTGGTGAGTTTTTGAACATTACTTCAATCCTACCGTTGATCCATGCTTCATCTTTTGCCGCCTTTGGCTATGCTTGATGAGTTTTGGTGAGTTTTTGAACATTACTTCAATCCTACCGTTGATCCATGCTTCATCTTTTGCCGCCTTTGGCTATGCTTACCACCACTCACTTCTCTCTCTCTTCTCACCATCGTTCACTTTGTTCCTCCTATCAAAGTTAACCCTAACCGTGAATAGGCCGTACTCTTCTCACCATCGTTCACTTTGTTCCTCCTATCAAAGTTAACGCTAACCGTGAATAGGCCGTTCACTGAGGTTAGCCACATTCCAGCCATTTCAAACCAGGCGCCATATCATTACCATCGACCGTGTAGGCTTAGTTCAGTCATTTTCTTAGCGGCCACTAACTGAAACGAAGATCTGCATTTTTCTCAACCACCCATTTTTCAGCAATCAAGCGGTTGAGAAAGGCCGAACGCATCGGCCAGTGTCCAATACCTGCCATCCCCGACTTGGTAGAATGGCGCAGAATGTCCAGCTACCGATCAAGCTGGCTAGATTCGCCAATTTTCCAGTTGGTGGATTAGGGAGAGTACTTATTGTTCTCTTTTTAAGTTGCTCGTTTTTTTGTCCAGTGATTCTTTGACTTATCGGTGCTTTATGTGTTTATAAAAATGGCGCTTCATGACATCTTCTTTTATGACATTTTCACCATTTAGACACTCTCGTGGCTAAATGTATTGCCTGTAAATGAAGCCAATGTGTTCTGTATACGTTTATCAATTAACTATATAAATATATTTTTTTTCCGTAAATTAGCCGCCATTAGTCTGCATAAAAATTGTTGGACTCTAATCGACCCATTTCCCAGCTTGTGGGCCACCGAGAAGTTTTTGCTTTTGAATAGAAAAGGTAAACCTAACTTTCAGAAGACTCGAGATAAGATGTTCTCAAAGCAAGTTTTTACCATATCTAGAGTAGTGCATTGGCTCCGTTTAGTATTTTGCCCAAACCCTACTATTCGAGTTCAGATATAATCAGCGTCCAACCCAAACCTTGATGGTCGATAGTTGACACTCTCTAAATCCGGCATATAAGAATCAAGTCGCCTTTGTCCGTTATTGATTGTTTGCACATTTAAATCAATGGCAACTTATAAATCCATACTTTCTAACAACCTCTTCAGTGTAAACACGACAAAGGTAACGAGATGCATGAGTCTTAGCGATAGGACAAGCCTGTGAATTCAGAAAGATGCTTCAGGGGGCTGAGAGCCGAAAGAACACCACGTGTGGCTGCGGTGAGAAAGAATTTTTGGTACTGTAAGTTAAGTCGAAACTCCCTTTGGTTTACTGATAAAATACCCTTCCCATCTTCGATCCAGATCTTTTCACACACACCGCAAAGGTCTGAAAAAAGTGCACCGACATCATTTTGCAGAAGGTGTCTTAGTATATCAACCACATCTACACTATTGAAGGCCGATCACAGAAGGTTTATCTAAGGCGGGTCAGACAGCCTTCGTGGAAACAGCGCGGCAGGGAAGTCATTTCACAGAAAAAAATTATCTGAGTTAAATTATGGCGAAGGCCCCAACCTGTTTCTCCAGCTGTGTGACTCCACGCAGAGCACCGGTTCGCTGTTACGGTACGCGAGGACGTTATTGGTAAATGACACCCAAGAACATCAAGAACAAGATTGCATCACGTGATCCAAGACCTCCCGTGACAGTCGGCTGAAAAATAGATGGACATGAAAGTTTGCCTTAGAAAATCGCCAGAACCAGAAACAACGACTTTATGACGTTTGGTGCACCAAATGAAGTCAATAATTATGCAAACGGTATAACGATACTTTTAACATATACAAGTTTTACTTGTACGAAATGGTTGAGCCGCTCAAGTACCTGAATCCCGATTACTCATCCAGAACAAGAAAACAGGCGATGTATCCTGCGTGGGTGTTCACGCACCCTTTGGAGTAAAGTAGGCCCAAAGCAGCATTGACTCTGGCCTTCTAATATCTACCCTTCCCAGTTTACCACCATTCTGAAAATTTAGCAACTCGGAGCTTCTCATATCAGAAGAGAGGGCATCAAAGTCCGCCAAATAGTATAAAATCAATGTCAGTGTGTTAAAATTGAAGAGCGCCCAAAGAAAGCTCTTGAGCAGATAGCAACTTCAACTTCTGCAAGTATAGATGAAGAAAAAAAAAAAAAAAAACCATCGCAGGTCAGAAACATATTCATCACTTATCCTCTCTTTCTCTCTCTCCATACATATGGGAGATCGATAGAAACAGGACCATTACATCAGAGACAAAAACAAGATCATTTAAATATGGTATTTAAGATATTTTTTTAAGAAAACTAACCTTATTGATATGATTTTAAGAATATGTTGATGCAAAACATATATTCAGTTGATCATTTTTTTAGCTTTAATAGTGTTTTTGTATAGAAAAAATGAATCGCTCCCATGGCGTCAACATTTTGATAATAAAAAATCAACATTTTTTATAAAAACAACTCAAGTCAAAACATGTTTTATATCAAAATAGTTTTTATAAATATATTAAGATGTTTATATTTTATTTAAAATAATTTTTTAACAAAAAGTTAAAGGGTCTGGTTTTTGTCCCTGACCTAATGGTCTGGTTTCTACCAATTTCTCTCTTTCTCTCTCTCTCTCTCTCTCTCTCTCTATATATATATATATATATATATATATATATATATATATATATATATATATATATATATATATATATATATATATATATATATATATGCCAACCACTATTTATAGCTGCCCAGCGCCCTGTAGCCGGTTTGATTGGATTCCAGCCAATTTTGTTCATTTTGATTTCACAAATGAGCTCGGACAGCCAATGTTTATAGGTTAATAAAAACTGCTAAAACCGAATGCAAAGATTGAATTTCCTGGTTCATAAAATTGTTAGTCAACCTAAAATTGTTGATCTTAAATCCCTCATAACTGGTTTGCCCATAGAAATTTTTTTTCTTTTTTCAATTCCATCTATTTGAGCTCTCTGCTCATTTAGGAAGTTGGACAAAATTGGCTAGAACCCGGCAAATCTGCTGCGCCATAAATCAACAAAGATTGGTTTCCTCTCTACTATCTATAGCAATTTAGGTCCATTATTCACCAGTTTATGCAAAGAAAACAGCTAAGCATGGAACGAAACTGCTGAGTGGACTTGAACTCATCGTATTAAAGTTCCTAAGAAACCAAGAAACTGAAATCCTTACTGTGACGAACTGTGGAGGATCATCAAGGTGGGATGAACCAAGGATTATCTCCCGATTGAGCTCATTGGTTAGCTTGTGGGCAGCGCGTAGCTGATGAAGACACCATAGAGAAGCATATATCATAGATATACAGAATATATGTGTGCATGTATGTACATATTAGAGAGAGTACCTCGGAGCGAGTAGCTCCACCAATGATGAACACAAAAATACGCTGTCCCATCCTTTTAAAATCAGTTGATGCATGGCGAAGAATAGAATCACTGAAAACACCAACAAATAACAAATCAGAAGGCATACAAGTGTTCCAAATAAAAAAGTGAAGGAGCAGGGAGGGATCGTGATGGTTTTATGCCCACATGCCAGCTCACCCTCCCATTCCATTAAAAACACATGTTTAAAAAATATTTTCTAACAAGACTAACAGCACAAATGTAATGCTCATGGTAAAAAAATCAGAATGGTTTTTAAACCACATCATGTTGGTGCACCGACCTATTCAAGGATTCAGCACTTACAAAATTCATAATGTTGTACATAGATGAGAGGCTGCTTCTTGGGGAGATACAGCTTTTAAAAGCATCTACTGTTTTTATTGTGTGTATCCTAGATTTTAGAAGACTTACAATTTTGAATATTTTTACACTTCCACATCATGGAATTGATAATTCTTTATTTTTATATTATACTTTTTCTTCACAACCAAATGGTCGATCTAGTAGTCCAGCTGTATAAAAGATTTGTATGGTTCAAGAATGTTAGAGACAAGATTTCTAGTGAGAAGCCATATACATGTGTGTGTGTGTGTGTGTGAATTGAAATCTGCTGGCTATCGGATGGCTAAATATTTAAAACCTGTCATTAAGGACACCATATTGCCAATGCTCCCGTGGCATGATGCTTTAGTAATGGTTTTTAAATCTCTCTCTCTCTCTCTCTCTTTCTCTCCCCCCTCTCTCTCTGTGCGTGTGTGTGTGCATTTCAAATATAAGAAACTAGAAAATGTGAGAATGATAAGGACAACTTGTGAGCCGTTGCCTCAACGTGATTAGATTGCTCACTGGTTGCCATGTCAAACTTTTTTGAAGTCAAATTGTCATTCACCTGTTTAGGCATCCTATTTTTTATTGGTAACTGGCAAACAATCCAATCCGATGGATCATGCAACTAAGATCGTGTTTATAGTCTTATCATTTTCTAGTCATTATGTGTGTGCGTGTCAGAGAGAGAGAGAGAGAGAGAGAGAGTAATATTATTAAATCTTGGTCCACCAGAGATGAACCAAGAGATGAAAACTTTACAGAGCAGATAAGAGATTCAGTCAGAACTGGAGGGTTACTCCATTCCAAAACAAAATTTGATTTTTAAGCTGTTACAGGTAATTGACAAAGGCTGCACTATTGTTTTGCTGTCCTGAAAAAATATAGTGCTTTGCAGAATCAAAATTGTCCACCAAAAGCGATGCACAGAGAGAGAGAGAGAGAAAGATGTCAAGTTACCTTGAATAGCCATCATCAGAAAGACGGGGTTTTGCCCAAGTTGCAGTTCTTCTTGACTTTATGGACTGGCCAGGTTGAGCTTGAGTGGTCCGCGTTGGTGCAACATGAGACCCTTGATTAGTTTGATTAGGATCGTTCATGCATGGAAATTCATTCTTTGGCAGTTCACCTTTGCTAAGTTGTCTAATCAACTCCTAGAAAACCCAACATGAGTATCAGTCTATCAGCAAATTTAGATGCATGATACCATTACTAGTAGTACATGGAATATCATGAGTTTGACTTTCAGGTGGTAATTTTAAGTAACTTCAGATGTAATTGTCACACGTGTGGCATGAAAAATTCACGGGTCTGAAGCAATTTCAAATAGTTAAAATGTGAGAGAAAACGTTATGCTGATACATGTCTTCCAGATTCAGTTAGATGCAGTTATGAATTGCTAAAATTCTGGTTTTGTGCAGCTTGCAGCCCTCATGCATAACTGCTTTCCAAAGGAATCAGTTGTGAGCTGCCGATCTCATCCAAGATCTAAAATTCTGGCTTTATTATGGCTTCTTGACCATCTGCAAATTCAGCACATGCTGAAGAATGGGGTTACCATCCCCCACATTGAGCACATCCTATGCAACTTCAAAGAGAAGCCCACTGGTTACCTATTTTGGTACTGCCTAGCCACACAAGAATGGGTGCAGAAAACTTAGAAGGCACCTGCGCGGTTACTCCCAGACCTCAATCCCTCATAAGAGACCTCATTCAAAGGCCAGGCTAACTGAGACATAGCAGCATCTAGTTCCTCATTTGGAGAAGCTGGTTCTGCACTTTGTGGAGAAAAATATGGACTCTGCACAAGGAGGTCATGTATGTAAGAGAAGGATGGAGCTGGATTTGGTTACCAGGAGGGTGCAATCAGATGTTTTCAATACAGTTAGATCAAATGGGGAGATGAGCAGACAGTCAGGTGTTTGAGGCACTTAACTCCTTGTGCCTTTACATGTTTACATGTTGTATGGTATCTGGCCTTGCTTCCAACTTTCATTGGTTACAGACCTGGGCAACGTTATTCAAACCACCCACTCCCAGCGCAAACCCCCACCTTCCTTTTTCTTTTTCTTTTCTTCAACCTCTCTCTCCATATAATAAGCCCTCACTCAGACTGGTTAAGCTGTTTTTAACTGCATAGTTCAGAGTCACTTGAGTTTTGACTCATGTTGCATAGAGCAATACTCATGCATGCGCACATAATCGCTTCAATGAATTTTAAAAAACTAAAACCCACAAAAATAAGAACAAGTTCTGAATTCATTATACCTCAATCATGGGATAGAACTTTGATAACTGCCATGTTTCCTGCTCGGTTGCTTTCTCTTTCCTTACAGCATGTTTCTTACAAAGAATAGAACAAAAATGTCAGGCAAAAATCAATGAAAGACTGTAGATGTAATACAGTTGATCACAAGAGTGCTGGAGGATTTTCTAGTTGCATACAAATATCGCCAAGTTTTATAGCAGAATCAACTGAATTATGTAAATATGGTAACACAAGCTAGGAAATTCCTCAAAAGAACTTATATTGAGCTAGTTGATGTCTATTAAGGTCTCCACAAAAAAGGAGTTGTTTTACTGAGGGCATCGATGGTATGTCAATTTGTTCTTCCCTGCAATTTCTCTTGATCCCAAGTCTTCCCAAGGTTTTTCATCCAAGAAAAACCCTACTAGACCAAAAATACCATAAATTCAATAAGACCACTATATTTACCTTATTAACGTCAAATTTCAGAGAGAATGCTCCTGACATTTTCTTTGCATCTGGGCCTCCTAATAATCTCATGTTTGTTACTGCCTTCATATCTTCAGTTGAGAGCCGTGCTAACTTTCAAATAAAGCAAAAGATAATCTTAAATTTAGAAGTCAAAACTAGGATATTTATGAAGCACATTTTAAATTCAGAAAGGAAAAGAAAAGATCATCAGCCTGATAAAAAGAAATATTAGCTTGACTCCTACCACAACCAAGATTTCCTGTTGGAATACAAATAGCACACATGTAGAAAATAGGGAACCATCATGGCTTGAAGACAGCTTTTCATACAAACAACACAGAAATTTTGTAACCAAATACTGCATTGAGTCATAGCCCCGATGCAAGGACATAATAGGTTCAGTCCTATGATACCAACATTTCTTGTTGGAATAAAATGTCATCCATGGCAATTGATGAATTCCCATGGTTGAAGTACAGTTTTTCTTTTGACAAAAATAGAAACCTACAATGTGGTCCTTCAAGTTGGAGATTTTAAGTCCCAAGATCAGGTGCATAAACCCCTTGTGGGCTGACTAACACCGATTAGAAGAGTCATAAGAGGCAAAAACAAAAGGAAGACCGTTAAAAGCCGTACACTTGTTACAATAGAAGAAAAGGTTGGCGCTATTAAAAATCAAGCTTACACATGCAACAAAGACATTAAGCGACTGGTGAAAAAAAAATAGTCAAAATTTCAAAGGAAATATAAGCATAATGCCCCACTTCTATATATCTACCTGTCTTTCTAAAAACTGTTTTGGAGACTTCTTTTGTAGACTATTTTTCGAAGATTTCTTTACGCAGCCTTCAGAAAGGAAAAGTTTTCCCCATTAAAATAAGCCATGAGAAGAGTCAAAGAGATGCTATTAACAGAAAAAATTTGAAAAGTAAAATTCAAAAAGACAGTTGTCCTTCTTTATAGAAATATCATGAGACAGAGTTATCCGTAATTTGTATCACACGATATGGGCCATACCATGTGATACGTATCCTATACGATACACAATACGCTGGTGTATCATAGGCAGATCACCTGTACTATGTGCTATAGGGCCGTAGCATAAACTATGGCTGATACATCCCTGTATTGCACGATATGGTGATAAAATGAATTTTTCATGGTTTTTCTTTAAGAACTCTTCCCTCCTTCCCTCTTTCTAAACATATCTAAGAGCTGTGGAAGGGGGAAGTTCTGCTAGTTTTCTAGAAAAAACACCCATTTGAGCAATAAATCGTCGATTTAAGGGAGAATTTGCTGGTGGAGGAGAAGGTTTGTTTAAGGCCCCGTGAAGAGGATGATACCTTGATTGATGATAATCAAGATACATGTTGTCATCTTGTAATGAAATCTAAAACACTTTAAAGTTGTGATGGATGTTTATTATGTTATTATGATTCTTTGAATTCTCATTTCTAAATGTGTCAATATATTATGGTTTGTGAATGATGTGATGAGTTTTTTATATGGAATACATTTTTCCTGATTTTTTTCTAAAATTTTCTTTATTTTTCTTGAACTTAGCGATTTTTTCTAACTTTTCTGATTTAAAAAATTTTAGTTTTAAAAAAATAATTTACGATACTTTGTGATACAATGTATAGGTTGGCGTGACCGATACGCGTTACGAAATGCCTTTTACAACATTGTCATTTGACAAATGCAAGAAGGAAAAGAACTTCCATAATGGAACAATCTCTAAACTATGGGATCTAATGCATTTGTTAATGGTCATTTAATAACAAAATATCAAAATCAAGAGCAAGAAACTTATTAATGAAACTTGGACAAGAAGATATTGCAATGTCAAGGTTGGAATTTATCAAGGCATGCAGCAGCAACTTTACCAAGAGATCTCCTTTTTTGAAACTTCAAATAAGTCAATGCACATCATCATCCTTCCTGCCCTCTCCCATGACAATTTGGAGCTCAGATAACAAGAATTATCAAAAGTTTAAGAAAAAAAATATCAAGAGGCAATCCTTGATAATCTACTTCCATGGAGAATCTTTCCAGCAAAAGGGCATAAAAAGGAAAGAGTTAGGAGTTCAATTGGACCACATTTCTTCCAACAGATAACAATAAAATGAAATGGGCTGAAAAAGAGGAACCGGGTATGGTGTACAACAAGTTCATAGATTTTGATATCTTTGTACGTAAACCCAAAGCAACCAAGAGAAATCAGAAGAAGAAGTTTTGCGATGGTCCTCTGCTGTAATTTCCATCCTTTGGTTGTTTTTCTTCTCTACTGATACTCCGACAGGAGGAAACAATAGACAATAATACCAAGAAAAAGATAACAATTAACAAAAAATATAATTGAATGAAATTGCATGGGAACCTAGGTCTCACTTGGCAATCTACTCCTTAGACTGCAAAAGTTTGACCTAAATTTCACCGTAGACAACTTCATAAACAAAATAACAACTATGAGGTATCAAATATAAATTTGGAGAAGCAGATAATCTCAATCATTTCCTGGACTAATTAGTAACACCCCAAGTGCTTGACCCAGCAGATTGAAACCTGCTTCCTAGATGCCTTATGTAGAGGATTGGAATAAAAAATACATTTGGTTTTGGATATCAAGTTTCAGTCTAGATAGTTTTCAGGTCTGGATGTCCGAACCCAAACTTGATCCAGTTGGCGGGCAAAGGCTAGGATCAGATCTCAGGACCCAAACCAGGTCTTCTTCAGGTCTCAACCATTTAAAAGGATGAATAGAGTTATAGAAGTGCGTCCCACATGTCCAGATCGGTTCGTAGTGTTCACCTCAACAGGAACTATTCTCAAGTTCTTCCCCAGACATGGGATGTCACAAAATTCAATGCATTTTATGTCATTTATATAGGCCTCAAACTCATGAAGCATTAGCATATCACAATCAGATTGAAGATCACTCGGTCAACTGTAGTCTGGAGATTTGGTTTTCATCAACATTTATCACAGCATAGGCAACAATTAGGTTCAATGCTCTGCATTTGCTGCTTTATCTAGATTTGTGCAATCCCATAGGTCTTCAACTTCATGCAGATAAAGCTTCATCGAAATTTGACATAACTTATATCAATGTGAGGTTGAAAGATACATGGTCCTGATTATTCAGTGCCTACAAGATTGCAAACCGTGTGTGCTGTCAAACCCCATTTCCAACTAGTAGAAATACAGAACATATACCTGCATCAGTTGAACACCTTTATCTCCTTCAAACTTCTCTGGATATATAACAGCATAAATCATTAGTAACCGCAATTTGATTTCTGGATTAATGTCCTGTTCAGGAAAAGCAATTCATGTTAAACTCCATAGAAATTTTAATAATTTCCACAAAATAATAACCTAGGAAAAATCAAAATTAAGGGTACCTGCTTTGTTCTGAGAAATTGGATCACCTCCTTAGGTCCCGCCTGTCCAAAAACGAGATCTTCTTCCAACTGTCCAACTTCTTGAAGTCCAAGTTCTCGGACCTTCTCATTGAGTTTCTTAGCTATCTGCAAAAGGAAAAGTGATTAAATGGAAAAGCAATAAAGCATCAACATCTTTGTGAACCGAAAAAGATCGAGTATAGCATATTTTTCTTTTGTGATTAGCTTTTTCCACTTTCCTTAGTTTTTCATGGCCTGACGGAAGAAATGTAGGAATTCATGGGGAAAATAAACAAGACATATTATAAGCAAGGTCAGAGAATGCAGACTACAACAAGGTGTTACGCTGCCAAGTTAGAAGGAACTATGAGAAGAACTGGATGTTGAAGTATGTAAAATGAGCATCAAGTTTGGCATTTCAAAGTTTTCTTTTTTGTGTTTTATGTTGGTATCTTGGTAGCATCTACTGACTGCGTTCATTCATAGAACACAGCATAAAAAACATAGTTAGAAATCAGATGGTTGTCCCCTCGTGGAACAGTCATGGATGTTAAATCTTCTAAGAAAAAAAAGGAATGCATGGAAAACATAAAAAGACACACCTTATGAGCAAGCAAGAGAATCCAGACCACAACACGGTGTTAGGCTGCCAACATAGATGGAACTATGAGAAGGAAGAACTGGATGTTGAAGTATGTAAAATGAACATAAGTTTTGGCATTTCATAGATTATTTTAACGTGTTTTATACTTGTCTTGGCAGCATCCACTGATCTCATTCAGCATTCATTGAAAGAAGCAGAAAAAGTATAGTTAGACATCAAACAAAATTTCCACATCTTCTAAGTGGGTCTTTTGATTAAATTTAGCTTTAAGAAGACATGCTGTTGAATAAAGTGAGAAAGAAGCACTTGACAACAGCACCAAACATTAGAGCATGTTGATGCATGAAAGAACAGCAAGAGATGATGAACAAAAGTAAGTGCTCTCCACAGACAGGGAGCTGTTACAGACACAACACCCACCATTTTACATGAAAGGGAAAAAGAAATCGAACTAACAAAAGAACAAATGACATTCAAGCTTGCGGGAACATATAAGAAGCAGTCCAAATCACATCCTTTATAAGTTTTTCGGCCTTCTGTTCAACTTTATACATAAAAAGTGGAAAATAAGGGCCGAGGAAATAAACCATGGAGTCACAGTCCCAGACCCGGAGAAAGAAAATTCTGAGGATAAACAGCCATTAGTTTGGACATTTGGATATGGTCAAGAGGTGCCACCTTGACTGTGGCTTGGTCAGCAAATATTTGGTGCAAAAGACTATTAGGGTTAACCTTCCCCTGTACACCAGGAAGTCACTCCCATCACTCGGGTACAGGAGATATTTTTTTGCAACTAAAACTGTATGAAGTGAAAAGGCAAGAAGAAAAAAAAGTTACACAACAGTAATGCCTGTATTGTCTGAAGAAACTAACATCAACATGAGCAGTTAACTTGTCCATCTGCTCAGTGTACTGTGGCAAAGCCTGAACCATCTTCTGCAGATCCCTCGTTGATATGTCGCTTCCATCTCTGCAATTCACTGTACCCAGTCAATAACGCCTCCATTCAAAATCACCATCCATCAGGCAAAGACCCATAGCATGCAAACCAGAAACTTAACACACAAGAAATGCACTGCAAGATTAAACTCAGAAAGTTGAAATTCAGACAATTAGAAATTTAGACCTTTCAATGACAAAGCAAATTAATCTAGTAAAACCATTTAAAAAATTGTCATAGATACTGTTCCTGGATTTTTAGCAGTGAGGTTTTACACAGGTATTAATCAGGAAGTTTGTTTCTCATGGGAAAATCTCAGGAATTCAAACATAGAAAACTTTTTAAAAAATATATATAAGAATCATAAATACTTAGGTTTTTCTAGTTTTCTAATAAAAACATTGATAAGAATCCAAAATAAGAGACATCAAAAGGTTTAAGAATATACTGCACACAACTTTTCTGATAAAGGGGGGAAAATGTGATATTTCCATTTTGGCACTTCTTTTTCAAATATCACGAATTTTCTCTTTTTTGTGAAAAACCAGAAATTTGTGAAGTACAAATTGATGCAATAGAAAGAAATCATCATATCAACCTAAAACCAGTGTTACAACAGAAATTTAACCAGCATGTATGAAACCATTCCTGAGAATATTCCAAACAAATTATATCTCAAATCTGCCTGTACATACATTACTTCAGATGAGGTTAGGTCAGGTAGCCTTTCCATAAGAATATTTCATGAACCATATAAAGTATTCTACATTTGGTTCAGATTGACAGGCTATACAAATACAGTACCATACATGTACTATACACAACATACCTTGAGCTATGACGAATTTGAGCAGCCTTGTTCTTTGAAAGAAAATTTTGCATCTTTACATGGAGTCGCTCACTAGCCTAAAAAGACAGATCAAAAAGAGATGTGAAGGTATATCAAAACCAAAGCCTGCCAGAGAATAAAAATGCATCTTACCTCGGCAAAATGCAAGTCCCGCAGCTCAAGCCATATAGGATCATGATCTTCCAAAAGAACTTCCTTTTGCTCTGTTTTCCCTTGTGCCATTACCTATATTAAAGCATATCAGACTATAATCTGGTATGCAGCCAAAAGCACATAGGTATACACATAAATTCCTTAATAAGCTAAAATAACTTGGCTGCCTAGGCTTAGTTGTCCTGACCAACCAGAACAACTGGCTGACAGGCACTCATACAGTGTGGTTCGGCCAACTCATGTACGTGATTTTTCCTTTTTTTATCTTTTACAACAGAAAATGTGGTCAAAAGCCCTTCTCTTCTTCTTCTTCTTCTTCTTCTTCTTCTTCTTCTTCTTCTTTTCTTTCAGTCTGCCAAGCCCCCCTAATGTCCTTTTCCATTTGATTTTAACTTCTTACCTCCCTTCTTTTGTCACCTTTATTTTGTTTCACTTCTTCACTCGCTTTTTCCCTTTACCTTTTTTGTTTTCTTTTCCTTTGTCTTTTTTGGTTATGATCCCCTTCTTATTGTTCTTTTTTATAATTTTTAGTTGGTGTTGTTTTCTTTGTTAGTCATTACGTTTTTTTCTCTTTCACTGGTAGAAGCTAGGAATGTTTTATCATTTATTAATAATAGGAAATTATAGTTGTTAACTAATCATGTACCATGATAAGGCCTTGAATTTACAGTCAATTTTTTAAACTAATTATCATTAATTCACTTGACTTGCTCATTGTCAATGAGTTGTAAAATGGCTATGTCCAATCTTGTAGTAGCATTGTTACAACTTACAAGATTTATGATATGTAATATGCATGTTTTACTTTTCTGCTTTATGTTATTTCAATGTATGTGTGTTTATATATTTCAGTGTTCAACTTTCATTGCCTTTGCCTACATTACTCCACGATGTGCTATGTTGTTGGATCATCTCTTGTGTTTGTTCAATTGGCTGTGTTTTGTAAGCATGGTATATAGTTATGACATACCTCATATACATATTTATTTCCATCCATGTTTAACAGATCATGGCACATAGCGTCATAGGTCCACTCATGTATCACCGGTGCAATCTGCAAGTATAAAAGCATTTCGCACAAGCATAATTTTAACCAATAATTTCAGATTTATAAATTACCATTTTAAGGTTTCTGTAAAAAATCGAACCTGATCCACCGATCTGTCAACAATCAACAACTCGCAAGTCTCTGACTTGGGGAACTGAGGGATGCTAGACTTGTACTTCTCCAGGCAGTTCCACAGAGCATTGGCAAACTTGGTAGGAATTAGATCACGAACTGTCGTTGACGTTTCCGCTGATGAGTTAGCCGCACGATAGCGAACACGAGGAAGTTCCTTTTAAATAAAAGGAAGCATAATAAGAACGTGACAAATATATAAGAAAAGACTAAGATAAGAAAATTGCTATTACATTTTAGGGAGAAATGAAGCCAAATTTCAAAAAATCAAGTAGAGTAACTATGAAAATCCCCACTCTCTAGCATCACTAATGGGGCTAGAGTGATGGGCTGCAAACTGCATGAGAACTTGAGAACAGCATGTTGGGAGCTACTGCCAAAAGAATCTCATGATAGTGTTTCATGATGGGGAAGAATGTGCATTTCCAGGATCTGCTCTAAAAAAGAGTGAACCATAATGCTTGTCTTTGTAATATGAAACAACTTGAAATTTCATTCACATTTCCATAGAAGTCCACATTAATCCGTGTACCAAGCTATAGTCAAGGTCCGTATATACATAGTTGGGATATGATCAAATTTTTTGAAATTGCTCTGCACCCGTACCTGTACTAGCACCCATACCGCCACCTGAACCTATACCCGTGTGACATAGCTCAGCAACTATTTTATCCACAAAGCTCAAATTGACTTTGATTTTTAGCAAGAATATGATGTCTACCTTCCTTTCCTTGAGGCAACTCCTATGGCATAGACCTCGAAATTCTGAAAGACTATAATCAATTAATCATTTCTCAAGGAGTCCTAAGATCAATTTCTCTTTTTCCAGCAGATGGGACTAGACCCAAATCCACTCCCTTCACACGATTCACCTTAATACCCATATGCAAACAAGCAAATCTAGGAGGGAATTGCATCACATTCTTTGGCATAAAAGGGTTAACTCTGCCTGGATTTGAAGTAACTTTGATTTCAACACCTCTGAGAACTGAATAGTCACACTTTCTTTGGTCTAGCCACAACATCCTTTGGGGCTCTTACTGCAGTTTTCTCATTAGGCAATGAGTTTGATAACTTTGATTAGCTGCCTGTTGTTGCTTTATGGACCAAATCTCTGTTCTCCCTTCTTTTTGAGGTTTCAGTGCCATTCTTCCATCCTCCTTGTGAATATCAAGTAATTTTCTTCACCATGGTCCATTCATCCTCCAGAGAGGACAACTCAGGGGACCATCATTCTTGACAATAGTATTAGAATTCTAGGAAAACCATATTTCCCCTTCATATTTTATTTATTGGAGAAATATTCATTCGGCCTAAGGTTTTCACATTGATTAAAGACAGCAAAATGGAGTTTAAAGCTTAGAGAGACTGAAATGAACAGATGGGCATATGCCATACAATCCTGCACAGAATCACAGACATCTCAAAGCCTCTACATCTAGGAGGGTATCCCAAAAGTAACTAGCAACACCCTCAAATAGACCAGCATTCATAGGAAAGCTCATTTAGCCTTAGCCATACAGGAACTATGTTCAACAAGGCTGAGTGAGAAAGAGAAAATCTAATTTCAGATTAACCCTAATCTCACGTTAAAAGAGATTAAGGTAGCAGCTACAAGATTACAAAAACAATCCAGCACTAAAACAGAAATAATTAAAGAAGACCTGGACTAAAAATAATAAAAAAAAACATAAGTATATGACTAACTTCTAAAAATTGCTAATAACCACCCAATTGACTAAAACTTATTTTCCAACACTTTCCTTCAAGTTGGAGCATATATATCTATCATGCTCAGTTTGTTACTGTTAGAATATACTGTAATAAGAAACCGGCTCCAGATATGGACCCGGTCCTGCGGGGCGCGGGTACCGAGGCTGGCTCGATACCCTAGGCAGCACTTCATCTTTCCCTCTTTATATTTGTCACTTACATGTAATTGTTGAGTTAAGTGAAAAGATTTTCTCTCTCCTAGGGTTGCGGTTGTGCACCTAGGTAGAGCTTCCCGTGGTTTTTTCCTCGCTTGAGGTTTTCCACGTACATCGTGTGTTTCTCTTCTCTTCTTCCTCTTCGTGGTTTGTGTTTCTACATGGTATCAGAGACAACGAAGTTGGAGAAGAGCGTTTCTCGTGGATCGTTCGTCGTGGAGGTTGCCGTCGCCCAACGCCGTTGAAGTTCCGGCGTCCGTTTCCGCTGTCTGGCCTCTTGCCGCCGCCCGTTTTTTCCCGCCGCCGTCTGTGCCACCGTCGCCGCTGCTGGGTGCGCCGTCGCTTGCTGCGCCGTCGCCGTCTGTGCCAGCGTCACTAGTTGCGCCGTCGCCGTTGCCGTTTGGGCCACCGCCGCCGACATCTTCTTTTCTGCCGCCGTTTGCACTGCCAGCGCCGTTGGAGTTTCTACGCCGCCACCGTCCGAGCTCTCTCTCTGTGCCGCCGTACGGCTTTCCTGCGCCGCCGCTGTAGACATCTTCTGCACCGTCCAGCACCGCCGTCGCCAGTGTGTTCCTTCCACTGCCCCCACTGTCGCCGCCGTTGCTTCTGCTGCTGCTGCCGGTGTGGTCGTCTTGCTTCCCGGAGGAGAAGGGAGATATGCGTACTTAGGCGCTTCCTAGGCTTGCCTCCCCCTATTCACGTCACTTCCTAGGGGTTTTTTGCAAATCCGGTGAAGTGCATCCGCCTCTTACCTACAATATCTTGCTTGGTTGATCTTTGATTCCATCTTTTTTTGGCGCCCACCGTGCAAGGAGAGGTGGTTGGTCTGTGACTTGGTAGAGGACATAAAGGAGGAGAGGAGCGTAACTTGAGGATTTCCTCAACGTCCGCCGGCGCTCCGGCGATCGCATCCCCCTTTCCTTACGAAAGACCGGGGTTAAATTGGTCTTACGGGTGAAGCCGTGAAGGCTTTCATCATATCGAAGTCGTTTTTTTCTATTCACTTCTATACCCTGATACTTGTTGGCTTTGCCTCTTGCATCGTGATTCCAGCAAGGAGAACGTGTGGTGCAACCTCTACCCGTGGGAGATTGCAGCCCAAGAGAGAGTAGGAATCGCTTCCTTCGAGCGATATCGACGATTGTTTCCCCCAATCGACTGTTTGTTCACTCTTGGGGTTGATTGGGAATCCGATTTGCCTCTCCTTGTCCTGTTGTCTCTTGTGCCGGTGAAGGGTTTCCCGGTGTTGTTTGTTGGCTTTTCTCTCTTTGGTGACCGTGATGGCTGAAAAGATGACTCCCAAGGTCGGTGATTGGATTGTTGATAGCGGAGCTAAGCATCATATGACAGAGGATCCTAAGATGTTTCACGAATACAAATTGTCTTCCGGGCAGCAACGCGTGTCTATGGCTGATGGGTCTTCTATTTCTGTGGCTGGAAAAGGGAGTTTGTCCCTGTTGAATAAATATCTTCTTCAAAATGCTCTTTCCAAATATCTTCTTCAGAATGCTCTTCATGTTCCCAATATTCCTGTGAATTTGTTATCTGTCAGCAGTATTACCAAAGAACTCAATTGCGATCTAATCTTCTCTGCTGATCGGTGTTTTCTGCAGGACTTGGTGACGGGGACGAAGATTGAGATTGGTTCTGTTATTGATGGACTCTACAGACTGCCCGTGCAGGTTGCTTCTGCTCTCATTTCAGCCACTAGTGGACAGTTGTCAGGTGTGGAGGACAGATCTACCATCTTGCGATGGCACGAGCGGCTTGGACATCTCCCATTCCAGTTGATTAAGAAGATGTTTCCTCGACTTTTTACCTCTGTTTCCTTGGACTCCCTTACCTGTGAAGTGTGTCAGTTGTCTAAGCATGTTAGGGCCTCGTATCCTATTTCTTCCAATAAAACCAACAATCCTTTTGCTTTGGTTCATTCTGATGTTTGGGGTCCTTCGGGAATACCCACTGGTCGTGGTTTCCATTATTTCATGACTGTTATTGATGACTACTCTCGGTGTACGTTCGTGTATTTGTTGAAAGACCGTAGTGAAGTTCCTAGCATTGTCAAAAACTTCGTTGCATTTGTTGAAACTCAATTCCAGACCTCTGTTCAGGCCTTTCGTACTGACAATGTTCGAGAGTATGTCTCCCAATCCCTTGATGACTTCTTGCGAAGCAAGGGTATTATACATGAAACATCCTGTAGTTACACACCTCCTCAGAATGGCGTGGCTGAAAAGAAGAACTGTCATCTGTTGAACGTCACCTGGGCCATTATGTTTCAACGTCATGTCCCTAAGCGGTACTAGGGTGATGCACTTCTCACTAGTGCTCATCTTATTAACCGTATGCCTACTCGTGTGCTGAATGGTCAATCTCCCTATTCTGTTTTGTGGCCTACTCAGAATCCCTGGCCTTTGACCCCTCGGGTGTTTGGGTGTGTTTGTTTTGTCCATGATCATAGTCCCACGCTCAAGAAACTCGACCCTAGGTCCATCAAAGCGGTCTTTTTGGGGTATTCCTCCACCCAAAAGGGATACAAGTGTATCGATCCTAGCACTTCCAGAATATATGTTTCCAGGGATGTTACTTTTCAGGAGGCATACTTTCCCGCGAATCCTCTTCAGGGGGAGTGTCTAGGTGAGAGAGTGGAAGAGTATTCTCAGCATCAGTTAATTCAGTTTACGGATTTCTTGGAGTACACGGCTAGTTCTCCGAGTGTAGTTGACACAGTCAGTGAGGACAGAGACAGTCAGATGGAGGGGGGCCCTATGGAAGCACAATCTCGTGATCATTTGTTTGGTCAGGTTTACAGCAGGAAGCAGAAGGATGTGATGGAGGTTGTTGATGTTACCAATCTCAATCCTATGAGCTCCCCGGATGACCCAAGTCCAATGAATGAAGTGAATGAAGATCTTCCCATAGCCCTGCGTAAAGGCACCAGGTCATGTACTTTTCATCCCATTCAGAGATTTGTTTCGTATGCTAAACTCAGTAAAGACTATAAGTGTTACGTCTCTATCTATGGCTGTTATTCCCAGGTCTGTGGAAGATGCTAGGGAGGATCCCAAATGGCTACAGGCCATGACAGAGGAGATGGACGCCCTGGCAAAGAACAATACGTGGGAGGTTGTTGATATTCCCAAGGGAACTCACTTAGTTGGTTCCAAGTGGGTATTTACTGTGAAGTATAAACCGGATGGCACTGTGGAACGCTATAAAGCTCGTTGCGAAGGGGTTTAGCCAGAAGTATGGGATTGACTATCTTGAGACGTTTGCGCTTGTTGCTAAACTGAAGACTGTTAGTCATCATTGCCTTGGCTGTGCAAAAGAAGTGGAGCATGGACCAACTTGATGTCAAGAACGCCTTCTTGAATGGTAACTTGGTGGTATGGAGAAGTAAGAGACAAGAAGTTTGTTCCAGGTCTAGTGCAGAGGCAGAACACAGGGCTGTTGCTATGGGGGTTACAGAGATGTTATGGCTCAAAATTCTTTTAGCTGATATTGGGGTTAAAATGGAAGAGAAGATGAAGATGTATTGTGACAACAAGTCTGCTATTAACTTGGCAAACAATCCGGTCATGCACGACAGAACCAAACATGTGGAGATCGACCGCCACTTCATACGAGAGCGCATAGATTCTAAGGAGTTGATTCTACCCTATATGAAGTCTGAAGACCAAGTTGCTGATGTCTTAACTAAGTCTTTATGTACATTTCAATTTGAGAAAAATGTTAGCAAGCTTGGCATGTTTGACATGTATGCCAAGCTTGAGGGGGAGTGTTAGAATATACTGTAATAAGGAACCGGGTCCAGATATGGACCCGGTCCTGCGGGTGCGGGTACCGAGGCTGGCTCGGTACCCTAGGCGGCACTTCATCTCTCCCTCTTTATATTTGTCACTTACATGTAATTGTTGAGTTAAGTGAAAAGATTTTCTCTCTCCAAGGGTTGCAGTTGTGCACCTAGGTAGAGCTTCCCGTGGTTTTTTCCTCGCTTGAGGTTTTTCACGTACATCGTGTGTTTCTCTTCTCTTCTTCCTCTTCGTGGTTTGTGTTTCTACAGTTACAACATCTAGTAAAGTCTCCAATTAAGAGAGGTTTGGTAAACATATCTGCAACTTGTTTTCTGAAGTAACATGAATGGTTGATATAGCTCCGGCCTGCACAAGATTACGAATGTAATGATAGTCCACTTCGATATGCTTTGTCCTTTCATGAAAAATAGCAATATGTGTAGCCACCTTATTTATCACACATCGTCTCCATTGGTAGTTTTATTTGAACACAAAGACCATCCAACATAGATCCTGTCCATCTCATTTCCACAGCAGTTTGTGTCATAGCTTGATATTCTGGTTCAACACTAAATTTGGTCATTACCGTTTGTTTCTTGCTCCATGATATAAGATTGCTCCCAACAAACACACAGAATCAAGTAATACATTTTCAATCATTAACAAAACCTACATAGTCAGCATCAGAGTATGCTTTTATATCTAGAGAAGATCCTTTTTGGAATAAGAGACCCTTCGCATAAGATGATTTCAGAAACCTCAACACCATCATAGCTGCTTCTCAATGAACTCCCCTAAGTTTGTCCATAAACTGGCTAGGCTTCCCAACGAACAAGGATATATCTGGCCTGGAAACAGTCACATATCGAAGTTTCCCAATCAAAGACCTGTAGGATGTACTGTCTACAAGTACTAATTCATCATCGTGATGGAATTCATTGGAATGCTTGCGGGTTTTGTTCCAAACATGCATGCTTCCTACAATAAATCAAGTACATATTTTCTCTGAGAAAGAACAAATCCCTCTTTGTTCCTTGACAATTCAATGTTCAAGAAGCATTTAAGAGGACCAAGGTCTTCGATAACAAAGTGCTTTTGTAGATACTTCTTAGTTTATGTAATCTCATGTTTATTATCACCTGTCTGAATGATATCATCCACATATGCAACCATTGCTACAATACTTCTTTCACTCTTCTTAACAAACATGGCGTGATCTGAGGGAGATTGCAGAAAACTAAAACTAGTCATCACCTCTGAGAGCTTGTGAAACAAGACCCATGAACTTTGTTTGAGACCATAAATCGCCTTCTTCAATAAGCACGCATCTGAATACTCTCCATGTCGCTCAAAGCTAGGAGGTTGCTGCATATATACTATTTCAAAAAGGTCCCCATAGAGAAAGACATTTTTAACATCAATGTGATATAAGTTCCACTTAGAATAAACAACTACAGAGATAACCAAACAAAGAGTTCCCAACCGAGTAACAAGGGAGAATGTTTCAAAGAAGTGAATACCATACGTCTGAGTATACCCTTCGACAATTAGTGGTGCCTTGTATCGCTCCACTGGTCCGTCTGAGTGATATTTAGTGGTGAATACCCACTTGGAGCCGACTATATCTATGTCTGGAGGAGGATGAACAAGGTTTCATGTTCCTCGAGATACCAATGTCTCTATTTCTTCTTCCATAGCATTCCACCACCTGGGATCAAGAGGAGTTTGCTGGTGGCTAACATGGAGGGAAGAAACAAACAATGCTATAATGAACTGTTGCACATTTTTGCTGAGTCTATTGGTAGAAACAAACTTGGAATCCGGAAAATAGTACATTGTCGTTTCCCTTTTCTCAGAGGCATGGGTAAATCATCAGAATCATTGGATCATCAATAGTAAAAGGAACAACCTAAGGAGTCTCAAGTTTAGTAGGTATACTTACCTCCTAAGAGGAGCTATTGGAGAGTCATAAGAGGTGGTGTCACGACGGGTACACACAAGAGGTGGATTATGGAATCGAGAGACATCATTGTCAACATGAGTGAACTTATGTTGTGTATCATGGAATCGAGAGACATCACTATCAACACGAGTGATAGGAAATGGAATAGACTCTAAAGAAAATGAAGGAATGGGAAAGGGAAAGGGAGGAGATGGCACCTCAATATTTTCAGTAGGGGCGTGACTAGAAAAGTATGGTTGAGAGTCGAAAAAGGTAACATCCACATTGATATACCCTTTCTTGGTGAGGGGATCATAACAACGGCACCCTTTTTTATTTCTTGGGTATCCCAGAAAGACATTTGATAGACTATGCTGAAAGTTTGTCTCTTCTTGGGCCAAGAATATGCACAAAGCAAGAGCACCCAAATACTTTAGGGGGTCAAAAAAGAGACAGCTTTGTGGATATAGGACTTGTATGGGGATTTTATTCTCAATAAACGACAAGGGCATCCGGTCAATGAGATAACATGCAATCCGTATAGCATCCCCCCAAAACACAAACAACAAGTTCATTTGGAGCATAATGGTGCACGCTACATCAAGAAGGTGCTGATGCTTTCATTCGGCGGCTCCATTTTGCTCTGAAGCATGTGGACAGGTGTATGAGGACAAATGTCATGATCCTTGTAGAATTGAAGTAATTGTGCAGATTTGAATTCAAGAGCATTATCAATGCGAACATTTTTTACTGAAACATCAAATTGAGTTTTATTTCAATGATAAAAGATTTGAGAATACATAACATTGCTGACCTCTCTTTTAAGAGAAAGACTCAAGAAACTCTAGAAATATCATCAACAATAACAAGATAGTATTGAATAAAAACTGACTTGAAACCCAACTAGGCCCTAGACATCAACATGAATATAGTAAAAAGAACTTTGACTCGACAGATTCTGACTCGAAGAAAAAGAACTATGATGATGTTCTCCCATTTGACAAGCTTCACATTGTAAGGTAGCCGAAGAAGGAATGTGGACATAACTAACGAAATTTATTGAGAGATGGATGACCCAGCCTAAGGTGCAACTGAAACCAAACCGAATCAAACTCAGTGGATGAGGATGCTACTCCATTTGGAGTATCAAGATAGTAAATGCCTCCCTCTTCATGGCTTCCACCAATCTTTTTCCCAGCCAACAAGTCCTAAAAAAAGCAAAACCCTAGACAAAAAAAGGACAGAAGGTTCTTAGGAAAGTTTGGGGTGTGTAACACTCACTGAATATGCATGTCAGGAAATAAGTAAACATCTCTTTGTCCCTCAACTGGAGACAATATCCCATCCACAAGACTCACATGTCGAGAGGGCAAATAAGAATACAAACTGGTGAAACTCTTAGAATCACCACAAAAATGTCTAGATGCACCAGAATCAACAATCCATACTTTAAGTATCATACTACTTGCTAAGAAAGTAGAGTTGGAGACAGCACCAGATGTAGAGGCTGACGTGGAAGCAGTCTTCTGTGCGAGGAGCTGCTCAGACTTAGCACAACTCATACTAATGGTTTCAACAAAGGTTCTCAAGAGTTGACTGAACAGCCTTGGCCACTAGCTTATTTGATTATGCAGCAGATGATGGGGATGGCGTCGAAGTAGAAGGAAGTTGACTGTGCTTATCCCAACATTAGTTCCCCAAATGCCCTGATTTGCCACAAAAATTGCACTAGAATCATCCTTGAACTCCAAAACCTCTGCCACGTCCTCTTCCACGAGTAGAGAAGAATGATCGACGTCTACTACCCCCTGAGACAACTAATGCAGAAGTGGAGGAGTCAATAGGGTTCTGAGACAAGGAAATCGTAAGGCAACCCAACCTGTTATAAGCCACATCTAGATCAGGTATCTTCGAGCTAGTCATCATTTGTGCCTTCGCGACAAAGTAATCTAATGATAAAGCTGAAAAAAACTGCAACCATAGTACGCTCTTGATTGGACTTACAGGTATCACATGGAGGTTGCAGAGCATTCAATTTCTCATATAATGACTTAATTGTAGAAAAGTATGAGTTAAGTCCTGATCATCCTGTTTGAGCTTGAAGATTTCTTGTCCCACCTGTAAGATTTGGGTCACATTCTTGTCCTGTAGAGACTTCCACATGGGCTTCGCGGTCATGTAATAGCAAAGTACACTAGCAATATGGGGCTGGACACTATTCAGAATTGAGGCCAAGGCTATACTATTATCTTCATTCCATGTGGCATACTTTCTAGTTTTATGTGCAGGTTCATCTTCTTCAATAAAATGATATTTCTTGTGCCCCACCACAAACATCGTAAAAGTACGTGACCATATTTCATAATTAGAGCCATCAAAGTTAACCATCAACCCATAGGAAAAGGGATTCGAGAAGGCCTTGTGTTCAGCCCCTTGATCGGGTCTACTTCATCATTCTCATTTGCAGCCATTAGAACCACACAGCCAAAGAGACCTCAATTCTACATAATTAAGCAACTAGAAGTAGTCCCAAATCACCACCAATATACAGAATTCTTTTCAGTTTGAAGTGTAAAACAGGACTGCTAAACAAAACCATCCCCTCCCCCCCCCCCCCCCCCCCCCCCCCCCCCCCCCCCCCCCCCCCCCCCCAAAAAAAAAGAGAAAAATTTGCTGCACTAAATCCAAGAAGAAATACCACAAACTAGGGCAATCACGCTAAAAGGATATGTAAAATTTCAGACTGCAGACAGAACTCAGAGATTCTAATTTGATATCATAGTAGAAGAATATGAAAAAATCATCGTCAACCATAACTGCCAACGAACCACCAATATCAGCCATCAACAGTGCAGTCAATAGGCCATCAATGTCATAATTATACCACATAAATTACTACTAGAGATAGAAGACGTCAAACCCTAGCATCCATAGCATAAACTTCAGAAGACATCAAATCAGTCATCCACAGACCATCATCTCAAAGAAAAAAAAATCACAGCAGTTTGTCTTGACTCCAGCGACGTTCCTAGAGCAGCAGCATCATCACGCCCAACTGATTATGATCTTCATATCATCGACAATCTTCAGATCATACAATGACCAGATCTAGGCATCTAATCACCACTGTGACGTGATCAGTAGTGAATAGATCCCTTATCTCCCACACGTCATAGCCCCTTAGGGAACGCTCCGACATACGGTCAGATTTGAACAGAATAATAGAGATGAAGAGGAAGAGGAAAAGGAAGAGAAGAAGATGCAAGAGAGGGGCGTCATCAGGCAGATCCAGGAGAGACCAGCTTTGATACCATGTTGAAAATGGCTGAGAGAGAGACAGAAAATCTAATTTCACATTATAATCTCACGTTAAAAGAGATTGGGTAGTAGCTACAAGATTACAAAAACAGTCCAGGACTAAAACAGAAATTATTAAAGAAGGCCTGAACTAAAAATGATAAAAAAAAACATAAGAATATAACTAACTTCTAGAAATTGCTAATAACCACCTGACCGATTAAAACTTTTTTTCCAACAAGCTCCAAGGACAACCTCTAGAGCAACCATGTAACTCTGTTCCCATCTAGAAGTTGGAAGAACCCCAAGCTGAGACCCTCCACGGCTCCACCTATTCTGCTGCATAATCACCTTCATGACCTCTTTACTATGGCATCAATTAGAAATAATCCTTTGACAAACCAAAAAACAAGATGCTTGGAAGATGTGACCGTAGCTTCCAAAGGAAGGAAAGGATAAAATCATAAAAGTATACCCCAAGCCTTTAGTGTTTCTATTTGTAGCCAAAGCCCCTACCAGGGACTTTTAACATTCCATGCTACATTACAGCTGGGATGACCAGGTGGTGTTTGTATCCTTTTTCTACGTAAATTGGAGGCAAATTTTCCTTCCTCTGCTGGCCCAGGATTTAACATTACCAGAAGCAAAAAAGGGCCTGCAAAGGGTACCTGGTTTTTCCCCTTCACACAATCCAAGTCATCAACACCTCCTCCCTATACACAACACAATCCTTAGATTGAGTAACATCCATGCTCCCTTGGCTTCTGTCTGCCATTGGTTGGTCACTCATATCCTTTGATCAACTGAGATTGTGCATTCTCAACTTCAAAACACGATTTGATGGAGGGAGAAAGGAAAGGCAAGGGAAACCCTCCAGCTTTGCTAAAAAAGAAAGTCTAGCCCAATGTGACATCAGGGGGAGCAAGGCGAGCTGTTGACCACTTGACCTTCAGATTTCAAAAGGGTGGCCAGCCCCAGAGGTTTTACATCTTATTCACGATTTTTCAGGGAACTTGTTAAGTAAATTTTGGAATGTTCAGGAAGGGACTTGGAACCTTTTCGAGGGGCCTATCAGTCTAGAATAGAGACCATTCGGTTCCCAGTTTTTACATATGTAATTACAATCTCATTTCTTGAAATAAAGGTTGGAGGCCTACTGCCCATGCAGACATTCTCCAGACATCAGGGAGAGCAAGACAGCCAGAGGTGAAAGCCCTTAAAAAGAAGCATGGAACCTTGGCTAGTGCTCAGTGGTAATCTTAATTGAGAACCAAAGTAGCTCACAACATTAGTCAGCCTAATGGTGGAACGGTGTAACACCATAGTTAAGGGTGATACCAATTTGCAAAGTGGCTTATAGATATTGTAGCCCTATTGATCTTTTAATCGCATCAGGCAAAACAACCTTCATCTTTGGAAGACATACAATAGCTTGATGTCTTTGTTCTCATCATTTTTACAAATATTGTTGATAAGTTTATATCGGTGAGGTTTTTTCTTAATATGGATTGAGGGGACTTTCTTTAAGGAATTCAAAAAAATTGAAAAATATAACAAATAATAGAAAGCCATGAAAAATTGAGTTTTCTACTAATTTTCTTACAAAGATAATTGATAAAATTCAAGTTAACTATGAAAATTATAAAGAAGCTTTAAAAGATCAAAATATATTAAAGCCTGATTTTCTAGAAAAGTGAAAAACGGCAAAGAAAGCACAACAATTTTCATTTTGGCACTTTTCTTCAAAATTTTGGAATTTGTTCACTTTTTCCTTTTTTTCTTTTTCATTTTCCCATTTGTTCTCATTTTATAAAGCATTGATATTAGTGATAATGGTTCTTTCAAGGCTTGGTGATTGGGAGCCTCAGGGCTCACCCCCATCATAAGGGGAAAAGAACTCGATGTCCTTGTTAGTGAGTTGTTTTCTCACGGCTTCTGCATCATTAACCAAATCTTATATATCAAATACCTGAGGATACACTCTTAACCTTGTTCTAAAGGACCAAAGGGAGGATCAATGGTTGGTCTGGAAACACTAGGACTGAGACCTGGCCAAAGAAATTAGCTAGAAGCCCCAAGATTGACCTTTTGATTATTTAGGCCCTCTTTGATGCATAGGAAAAATCCTATGCATCGGTTGAAAACGGTATAGGCGGGTAAACTTTCACCCGTTCATCTCACGACGAATCAAACGCCGTGAAATTTCACCCGGAAAACTTGTACAATCGGGTGAAATTTCACGCGAAAAAAAGTCCGACCTGTTGAAGTCGGACTTTTTCGCAGAGACAAAATTGAGAGCCGTTAGGGCTCTCAATTTTTTCCCTCTTTTCCCAGTCGACGCCCTTCTTCCCCTCTCCTCTCTCGCTCTCTCATTCCTCTCCTCTCTCGCTGCATCACACTCACTCTCTCTCTCTCTCTCTCTTTCTCTCTCTCTGTTGCTCGCTTTTTTGTTCACTCAACAAGACTGTAGCAGAGCACCTCCGCCTTAGAGCAGCTTCTCTGCACAGCACCGACAGCCAGGTCCTCCCCCCCTCTCTCTCTTCCTTATGTTGTTGTTCCATTGTCATTCTCCCTAATTTTGGCATTTTTGTTTTGTTAAGCTAGAGAGGGTACTTCTGTAATATTTTTATTCTTTTATAGTTCTCTTGTACTTTCACCCTCTCCTCTAGTCTATATAAAGAGGAGTTAGGGCAGATTTCAAGTTAATCAAGTTCTTTTCTTCTAAACTTCATCATGGTATCAGAGCCATCGACTCTTTGCCGCCGCCGCTTCATCATCGCATGACCGGCGCCAGCTGCCGCCGCCCCATCGTCACCCCCGATCATCGCCCGCTGGTCGCCTGCGCCTCTCCACTTCCGTCGCCTGTTGCCGCCCGAGCCTCCACATCTACTCGCCGCTCGTCGTCGTCGTCTTCAGCTGCCGAGCCACCGTCGCCCACCGTCTGCCATCGTCGCCCGCTGACGCCATCGTCTGCCGTTGCCGTCTTCCACCGCCCATTGCTTCCTGCTGTTCGCCTGGCGTTTTCTCCGCCTCCTGCCGTTCGTCTGACGTCGCCCTTCTCAGACGTCTGGTTGTTCGCCTGGTGTGCCGCCTTCTGCCGTCGCCTACTGCCTGTTGTCCGTCTGATCATCGCCTGCCGTCGTCGATGGTTTGAGTTCATCGCCTACACATCAGCTTTCTGCCATGTTTGCCGTCTGCCGCCTGAGATCATCTTAGGTTTATGAGATTCAGCTTTTTTTTATTATTCAGCCGATCAGATGCATGCTTCGTGTACTTCGTTTGACTCCTTTTTCAGCAATGTTCGATTGATGATCAGCATGCTATTTTTACATATGTGACTGCATTTTTCCTGCGCTTCCTATTCTGTGGCTCGGTTTCCTCCTTTGAGTTAGAAGATGTCTGAAATCAGTAGTGGTGGTAATACCTCTTCCTTTGTATCGTCGGGAGACATGAAGAGTTCTCCGTTTTTCAGCCTTATTACCAAGATGAATGACAGTAATTATGAGATGTGGGCAATGCAAGTGAAAAGAACCTTGATTGTCCATGACAAAGAACATCTTATATTGGAGCCCGAGCCCGTACAGAAGGTAGGCAAATATGGTACTTGGTTTAAAGATAACTCTCTAGTTATGGTTTGGATTGTTGGCACTCTCTCTCAAGACATTGCCAATGAAGTCTTGCACAAGGAAAGTGCAAAGGATATGTAGGATTCTCTTGCAGCCACTTATTCGCATGCACGAAATGAAACAAAAATTATGCAACTACATCATGACATTCATCAGATGCGCCAAGATGGTCGGCCCCTTCATGCTTACTATTCTAGTCTCAAGTCTATGTTTGAGAGATTAAACAGCTATTTTCCTGCATGTAAGTGTGAGCAACAGAAGGCATATAGAGATATGCTTATGGTCGGGGTGTTCCTCTCAGGGTTAGATTC
>JAANDH010001592.1:2447-40927 GCA_011799765.1 Nymphaea thermarum | reverse complement strand
TTGGTTATATTTATCTTATTAAATATAAGTCAGAAGCACTTGAAAAATTCAAGGAATATAAATCTGAAGTCGAGAGACAACTTGGGAAAAATATCAAGGTTATAAGGTCTGATCGAGGAGGTGAATATACTTCAAATGAATTCCTCGAACACTGCAAAGACCTTGGAATTAATAGGCAAAAAACAATGCCTAGGACACCGCAGCAAAATGGTGTCGCTGAGAGGTGTAACAGAACCCTCTTGAACATGGTGAGATTCATGTTGGCAGGTGCACAATTACCCAAAGTTTTTTGGGGAGAGGCTGTGTTAACAGCCATGTATACTATAAATCGAGTGCCCTGCAAGGCTGTCCCAACCACTCCTTATGAGAGATGGACTGGTGTGAAACCATACTTAAGACATCTTAAGAGATGGGGGTCTGTAGCACATGTAAAAGTTTTAGATCCAAAAATAGATAAACTGGATAGCAGATCAGTAAGATGTGTGTTTATTGGATATCCAAAAGGATCCAAAGGCTATAGATTATATCACTTTACTATGGGACTCATAGAAAGTAGAGATGTAGAGTTCCTTGAAGAACTCAATAACATTGATAATAGTCCAGCGAAAGATCATAATGATCCACTGGAGGACCTGATTGATTAGAGATCAGTCTGGTAATGAACCGACTATGGATCAGTTTGGCAATGAACCAACTGAGCAAGAATTGATTAGAGATCAGTCTGGTAATGAACCGACTGGAGATCAGTATGGTAATGAACCAACTGAGCATGAAATTTCTGGAATACAGTCTGGTAATGAACCGACTGGAGATCAGTTTGGTAATGAACCAACTGAGCATGAAATGTCTAGTGTATAGTCTGGTAACGAACCAACTGGGGAACAGTTAGACAATGAACCAACTGATCCAAATACCTTATCAACTCAGACTTTGTTAGGTCGTAAAAGACCTAGGGCTCCACCTTCATATTTGGGTGATTATTATGTATATCTTGCAGAGGAGCTATGCTGTTTAGCAGATATTGATGAAATGTCTGACAATCTGACATATGACGATGCGATAAATTCGCATGAATCATCAGATTGGGTGAACGCTATGGATGAGGAAATTGAATCCATAAAAAAGAATAAAGTTTGGGAATTAGTAGATCTTCCTATTGACAGAAAACCCATTGGATGTAAATGGGTGCTAAGGAAGAAGTATAAAGCTGACGGATCAGTCGAAAAATTCAAAGCTAGACTGGTAGCGAAAGGTTTTTCCCAAAAGGAAGGAATTGATTATTCAGAGACCTATTCGCCGGTTGCAAAGTTTGCATCAATGAGAATAATTTTGGCTATTGCGGCATTCTATGACCTAGATATTTGTCAAATGGATGTAAAGACTGCTTTTCTGAATGGTGAGTTGAAAGAAACTATATTTATGACTCAACCACAGAGATATGTCATCAAGGAAAAAGATGACAAAGTGTACAAGTTGAATAAATCATTGTATGGACTGAAACAGTCTCCTAGACAGTGGTATTTTGCTTTTCACAAAGCAATTACAAAACTTGGGTTCATAGCAAATCAACTGGATCACTGTGTATATGTTTTGAAAAGTGGGAGCCTCTTTTGTATTTTATCATTATATGTTGATGACATATTACTAACTGGAAATGATAACGACATGATTGTCAAAACGAAGACTTGGCTGAACAAAAACTTTGAAATGAAGGACTTGGGTGAAGCTTCCTACATATTAGGAATAAAGATCACTCGAGATAGAGACTCAAGAATTCTGAGCTTAAGCCAAGAACGATATATTGATTATATCTTAAAGAAATTTCGAATGCAAGATTGCAAACCAATTGGAACTCCCATAGCTAAAGGAGCAAATCTAAGCAGGAACGATTGTCCTGGAGAAGAACATCAGAAATTACATGTTCCTTATGCACAAGCTGTTGGTAGTCTAATGTATCTTATGTTGTGTACCAGACCTGACATAAGTTTTCCTATCGGTCTGGTAAGTCCTTATTAAAGTAATCCTGGATGGCCACACTGGCAAGCAGTAAAAAGGATCTTTCGGTATATTAAAGGAACAAAAGGACTGAAATTGTGCTACCAAGCTGATGAGCTGACCTTAGTTGGCTATTCAGATGCGGATTTTGCAGGATGCAAAGACGATAGTAAGTCTACATCTGGTTATGTATTTCTCTTTGGAGGTGGAGCGATAGCCTGGTCCTGTAAGAAGCAGGGATGTGTTGCTCAACACACACAAGAAGCAGAATATGTAGCATGTAATGTTGCCACCACATTTGCTGTCTGGATAAATCGGTTCTTGAAAGACTTGAAATTAGATCTTGATCATGAACCAGTTCAACTATATTGTGATAATCAGGCTGCGATATCACTTATGAAAAATGGAGCTGTGAGCTCAAAGAGTAAACATATAATGGTGAAATACCATTATGTTCATGAAATGATTGAGAAAAATGAAATCTCGGTGGAATACATGCCTACCAATGACATGGTAGCAGATCCCCTTACCAAGGGAATATCAGAAGACTTGTTTACCAAGCATGTAGCTCATATGGGGCTGAGATATATTTGAAAAGTTACGATGGACAAACCAATGATGGAAAACCTCGTAACTCAGAAACAGGAAACCCACATAAAGTGGAAGCAAACTGATGGTCTCATGGCCAAGTGGGAGATGTTGGGTAGTGGCCCTGTGCCCTATCCCTTTCATTCTGTAACTGCAAAGAAGATCCTGCAGTTATAGAATTGAAACAGGAAATAAATCACAATATTATGTTACCGTTTTGATTCTTACCTTAAATCTCCTTGCCATAACCGTAGCTGGGTAATTGGGGAAATCCTGAGAGGCGGTCTATAAAACCCAGCGTCTATACCTTAATTGGTATCGTTGAGAAATCAACCTTGCGCCTCTCAGAAGCAAACCCCCAAAATCAATCTCTCCTTTCTTTCTTCCTCTCTTGCTAACAGGTACCTCTGCACAGAAGTTGTTCCACTGCTCAAGCTTTAACATTGACCTACTACACAGAAGTCGTTCCGCTGCTACAGATCCAACAGCCAGCACATCCCAGTAGCCGTGCGTCGAGGCGTCATTGACATAGAAGTCGACGCCATCGAGCTTCACCTTGCCGAGGGGGCCATCGATGCCGTTGCCGCTAAGGTAGACGTCGAAGATCTGGGCGGCCAGCTGGTTGGCCTCCTGTGCCGATGCCAACGTGTACTTGTTCTCGTCGAGCCCTCCAATAGAGAGCAACACCTTCACCCCGAGCTGCTGGCAGACGTTGATGTCCTCCTGAAGGCTCTTGCAGCCATCGGTTTCAGCGTCGCAGACAGTACCGAAGTCAGGCCTTGGTGTTCGGCCATTGCCGAAGTTGGTGAGGAAGGCCAAGCTAACGTGGCTGAAGTGTTTAGTTTCGCATGTGGCCCTGAGATCAGCGTTGTTCAAATTTCTCATGTGCGATCCCCAATAGATAGCCATTTGATCAGCATGGACACTGATGGTGAAGGCAGTGGCCATGCAAAGGAGGAGAAAGAAGGGCAGGGAAGAGGAGGACACCATTTTTTCTCTCTTTTCTCTTCGGTTGGCTCAGAGTGGTGGCGTTGGTTGCTAAAGGGGGATGGGAAGATCCTTATATAGTTGAACCACGTATACTTCTATAGAAGTATTAAGAATACCAGCTGGAAAATATTTAAGTGGAAAGTGTTTTCACTTCTTCTTGTTTATATCGTGTTGTGTCTAATCAAACCATTATCTCCAATTCAACATATTTCAAATTACTTTTGGAAGGTTGCGTATCTTTTTCGAACGCCATCATTCTTTTTCAAGGTAACTCAATGTTCGACAGCAGCTTAATAATTTAGCTTTAGAAGTTAATTTGAGATAGTATAGAAAAAAAGGTGCTCGTTTAAGGAAGAAGAGATTTTGTTCCCTTATGTTTTTACGATACTTACAGAAAACTGTCACCTGATAAAAATGTTAAAAACAATGAATAATAAACCTATCTTTTTCTTTTTTTGAAAATACTTCCAAATCACAATTTTATAATTTTATTCTGATTATTTTTACATTATTCTTTGCTTTAGAGTTAAAACGTAAGTTAAATGATTTATCTTCATTTTTATCATTTACTAAAACATCTTTTTGGAACATTTTATCAAGTTACCTGCTGTGTTTTCTTGTTAGTTTTCATTTATTTTACTTTTTCCCAATTTTTATTATTATGTATTTTAAAAAAATTGTTGATCTTTTTTGTAAGAATTTGGCTTTGTTGAAAAAATACACTAGAAAACCTTGTTTAAAACCCATTAACGATATTTGTAACTATAGTTTTCATCTCTGCATGTTGATACGTTTTCAAGAAACCCAGCACACGCATGTGAGCTTCATGCTCCAAAGAATGATATAATTTACACTCTGCAGATTAGATTTTATGTGGCAGTTTTGTTTGGTGAATCAATTTTTTTTTTCTTCCGTTTTCAAGATGATTCTCACTTCTTAACAATCGATGCTCTCATTTTTCTCCCGAAAATGATGTAATTTCTATTTGAAAAGTTAGTATCTAAGATAAGGATGCATTTCTTCTACAAAATTAAAGAGTCTCGTTTAAATAGTTTAGTATGCAGCCTGATGGATGGATTCCTCTGCTTCAAAAAACAAAAAAAAAGGAAAAAGAAAAAGAAGCAGAAGACCGGAAACAAGTTTAGAAAAATTAAGTGGGAAGAGAACGAAGAGACGACGAAGGACGAGAGATAAGAAGAACAATATATCGTGCTTCAACGGCCAGTCTCAGATCCAACAAAAACAATTCATACCGGATCCCTGCCCCCAAGGTTGAAGGTTTGGTTCGTAGCTGGGTGACTGTGGTCAGTGGTGTCACTGTTTGCGGTACAGGTGAGTAGTGTCCGTAAGATTCGAATCGAACCGACAACACGTGCTGTTTACACAGGAGTGTGGGAACTTCAAGCACACTAGGCTGCAGCGAACTTGGCTCCTCACAGCAGCTCCAAAAGAATCATTATCTTGATCAATTCTGATGTCTATGGGTATGCTTGTCTCTCTATCTCTTTTTCTGATCTTCCTCTTTTGTCCTTCCCCCCATCTGACTGCTTCTTGGAATCATGTCTGAAGGCCGTGACTCATTTCAGCTTGGTGACGCATTTGGGCGAAGCGTAACAACAGGGTCTTCAGGGGCACCTTCTCTTCGTCAGATTCTGTGGCTCGTCTTGTGCAAGGGGATGTCCAGTTTGCCATTCGGTTAAAGCGCCGCTGCCAGTCTGCGGTTGGGTGACTGTGCCACTTCGTCTTTCCTCTTCTTTCTTATTTTTCTGTACTTTGTATGTATATATTTCTTCTTCATGCTTATGTTTTTGAGGTATGTCTTTTTTGCGGATTGTTTTGTATTTAGGGGACCTCTTGTCCCCAAATTTTGTAATATATTTCTATTTTATCGGCTCTATCTCTCTTCTTGTCTCTCTCTCTCTCTCATGCGTGCACACACACACCCCACACATGCTTCCAAACATAAAGTAGTGCATGCTTCCAAAGTTAAAATAATAGAAGCGCCATAAGGTAAATATTTTGATATTTGTAAGTACATAAGTTAGAAGACGTCTACCTTGGATAAGGTTGGTCCAAAAGCCCGACAATGTGACGCTGCAAACCACAAACGAGAGAAGAACGGCTCTCTTTATTCTGTGAAATTCATACTTTTTTGGTTCGCTTGGAGCAAAAAAAAAATGAAAATGAGTGGAAATGTTAAGACAGCTTATTTATCTTTGATAAGGAAGACGACACAGAATTGAAAGCAGTGTGGAGGCTTCGTGGACGACAGATCACGCAGGTTGGGGGCACATCATGGCTGTCTCTGTTAGCGTAATTTGCAAGACGATGAGAGAGCCATGGAGTCCACGCTTAGCTAATGGACAATAGGTCTCCTTCAATGGCCAAAGGTGATTGAATAGGAAGTTCTTCTGGATACCGACGATCGTGCCATCAGAAAACGAGAGAAGAACGGTCCTCATTTTTTTCTCTTTCCTTTTTTTTTTTTTTTGATTCGTCTCTTTAGCCACAAAAGGATGGTATTTTTCAGTGAAAATATTTACGCAGCAGCAGCTTAATAATTTAGCATCGGAAGTTAACTTGATTTAGTACAAACAATAAAGATGCTCGTTTCAGGAAGAATAGATTTTTGCCCTGGCGTTTTTACCATAGTTACAAAAACCTTTTAGCTAATATAAATGTTTAACACATTGGAAACTAAAAATGCTCGTTTTTTTCTTGTTGTTTGAAAAAACCTCAAAATATATTTTTTGCATTTTTTCATTAAATTTACATTATTTTTCTTTAAAGTTAAAACATAATCCATATCTATCGTTACTAAAACATCATTTGTTTAACATGTCACCAAATTATCTTTTATGTTTTTTTTTTCTACTTTTTCATTTATTTTACTTTTTTGTAATTTTTAAAACTTTTTTATTTCTAAAAAATTACTGAAAAATAAATTATTTCAAAGAATTTCAGGTTTACCGAACGGGCGCTATGCGCCACCCGAATAATCAAAAAAGGCCATGAACATTTCCTTACCGTTCAAAAGCCTAACAGTAAAAGAGGAAAGAATATTTTGGTAATTTAAAAAAAAAGTCATTCATAGTTTTTTTTTTTTAATTTTATCTTTACAAAAAGTTTTTTTTTCAATCATTAACCATACTAACATAATAATATCACAGATTCACACACCGGGTTCCCTTCAACTGATGTGCATGTAAGAAAAAGAAAGTTTCCTACCTATCCATAACTCGTAGGGAGTTGTAGGAATAGCCTTAGTAGGAACCCTATTTTAGATATGCACTGCTGTCCTGAGAGCTTCACCCCACATGGTTAGAGGGAGAGTAGAGTAATTTAACATAGCTCGAACCATTTCTTTAAACATACGATTTCTTCTTTCAGCAACACCATTCTGATAAGCACTACCTGGCATGGTGTATTGAGGCACAATGCCTTCTTCCTTTAGAAATCGCGCTAATGGTCCCTCCCTTTGTCTCATCTCAGTGAACCTACCATAATATTCACCACCTCTATCTGATCTGACTATCTTGATAACCTCACCAGTTTGTTTCTCTACTTCTTTCTTATAGTCTTTGAAAACTTGACACACATCGGATTTTTCAAAGATTAAGTAGAGATACAAGTATCGAGAATAGTCATCTATAAAGGTGACAAAATACTTTTCGCCTCTGTAACAAGGAGGGAAAGATCTACAAACATCTGTGTGAACAATTTCTGACTTTTCAGTACATCGCTCGACACCTTCTTTATATATGTTAGTTTGCTTTGCCTCTATGCAATCTACACATGTGCCGTTATCTATAAAATCAAGAGATCCTAAGATCCCTTCATTTATGAGTCTCCTTATTCTCTTTTCAGATATATGACCCAAACGGCGGTGCCATAACATGTATGAATCATCCTTTATTGTGCTACACTTATTGCCACTTATACAATGACTAGAAACCAACAATTCAGGAGATTGGATCTTAGCGATGGCGGCGGCGGCAATGGGTTTCTCTCCTCAGCCATAGCAGCCCAGTGATGGGGACAGGCAACTCACGTATGGCTGAGGGGACCGATTACCCAGACCGGATTAACTTGATGTGTCTCTCACCATCATGAGACACGTGTATTTATACTTAAGGTCTGAAACAGATATGGACTCGTATCGATACAGGACTATCCAGATGAAAAAATCCCAACACTATTATCCTACACCTTGCAAATAACTTATTTGAACTTCTTTACTTTCAAGCTTTCCCTTCAATTGAAGCGCATCGACTGATACACGTACAATGCAAATATTAGTAAAATCCTTCCTCGTATTATTCTTCGATTTTAATTGTTGCTAATGTAATACCTCTAAAAATGTTCCTTAAGTTTTCCATTTTTCCACATCAGAAAACGGGAGAAGAACGGTCCTCATTTTTCCTCTTCTCCTTTTTTTTTTTTTTTTGATTCAGTCGCTTTTGCCACAAAAGAATGGAATCTTTCAGTGGAAAGATTACACAACAGCTTAATAATTTAACTTAAATTAGTACAAAGAATAAAGATGCTTGTTTGAGGAAGAAAAGGTTTTTGCGCTTACGTTTTTACCATAGTCACAAAATTAGCTAATAAAAATGTTTTACACAATGGAAACTAAAAAAACTCGTCTTTTTCTCGTTATTGGAAAAAACCTAAAAATCATTTTTTTGCATTTTTTCATTAATTTTGCATTATTTCACTTTAAAGCTAAAACATAAGTGAAATTATTTATTTTCATTCCTATCATTTCTAAAACATCCTTTGTTTAACATGTTATCAAATTATCTGTTATGTTTTTTTGGTTAACTTTTTCATTTATTTTTCATTTTTCTATTATTTATAACTTTTTCTTTCCTAAAAAAATTACTGAATACTAAATTATTTCTAAGAATTTCCGCTCTACTGAACGGCCCGGTGCACCGCCCCAAATAATCAGACAAGGCCATGAACAATTCATACACGTTCAAAAACCAGACAACGTGGAGAGAAAGTTACCTGCACCAGGTGCACCGTGTGTACATTTGATAATTTATTACAAAAATGTCTTTCATAGCTTTTTTTTTATGTATTTTTATTTTTAAATTTGTATCTTTTGTATTTTGATCATTAAAGATACTGGCACGCCATAAATCGTGCACCGAGTTCAAGCCTTTTCGTTTTTTTTCTTTTGCGGCAAAAGAATAGAACCTTTTAGTGGAAATGTTAGAACAGCTTATTTATCTGGATAACATGGTAAAATGTAATGTGATGGATGAGAAAGACGACACATAATTTAAAGCTTTCTGGACCTTCGTTGACGACACATAAGGCCATGGACGGGTGTCACCCACCATGGCCTTATGCCTCCTCACCATTTTTGGATGCAAACCAGAAGGAGCAATGGATGCTTCGTTTTCCTTCATGTTAGCAACTGTCGTGATCGAAATGCCATTAATCCTTAATTAGAAGCTCTGTGCCATAAATGTTTTTAGAACACAAATTAACTAAAACGTTTTGTTTTTGTTTGACAAACAAATTTAAAAATTACATCCATACATATATTTTAAACAAAAACTCAACAATTTTGGAATGGTATTCTGAAAATGTGTAATGCAATGTTCTTCTTACCCAGCACCTTGCAAATAGCTTGTTTCCAAACTTCATGATGCTCATGCTTCCCTTCATTTTTAAAAACTGGTTTTCTTTAAGAAACTCAACTACTTTCCAGGAGTTGGACAAAACTTCTTTGTAACTGATGTTTTGATTCTTGTATGAGTTACGGCGACAAGTATTCGATAGACAGTTTGGATCAGAAACCTCCTGCTGCTGTGAGCTCTATGAAAGATGCTTTCTACAAGCTCGCAGACAAACTTTGGTCCTATTTCCTGAAATTGCGGAAACAGTGCCGCCAGCCAGTTTACGGTTCATGACGTCTCTGACATATATGGATATACACGTTCAACTTTTGTTTCTATAACAAAAAATACACCAAAAGTACTCGTGGCTCTTGGTCGACATTATCTTTAGAGGACGAAGTGTATTCATGTCTAAATGAATGCCTCCCAAGCCACCAAACTATATGAGGATTTTTTTATAGTATTCTTGTCTTTATATGAGGATTTTTTTTGTCCTTATTTTCTTTTGTTTTATTTATTTGTCCATTAGACTTACGGTGGACACTTTCGTTCTGTCCATTTCTACGAAATATCATCGCTTTTCTTTTCGCAAAACTAATAAGCCTTTTGTCTTTTACAGGTATTGGGTAGCTCCTCGACTGGCATGAAAGCTTCCCATCATGTGCCTCCCAATGTGAAACTTTATCTCTCTTGTTTACTCCTTAAAAGCAAGGTAACAAAAACTAGAAAATTAATCGAAGTAATTTGTCATGAATTCTATATATATATATATATATATATAGACAGAATCTAATGTTCATTCCAAAATTCCTAAGTATTATATGTTCAGTAGACACAGCCAGCACATTTGGTTTACTGATATCGTTGTGCATGTTCAAGTTATGGTGCACACAGAAATACGCTTCAGTTTGATTTTTTTTTCCCCACTTGTATATTGTCTGTTTCTTATGAAATATTTTAAGTAGGTAAATGAAAAAATCTAAATATATATGTGTTTTTGTTACTCCAACATGGTGTTAAACACGTTTTTCCCTCACAGGCCTCCATTTTAATTATTTTTTATAACTGGTGCTTTTCTTTATTTTATTTCCATTCGCCTGAGCTATTAGACGCGTCTGCAATTGAACTGGCAGCCGCCATGAATTGGCAAAGCCATTTAGTTAAGGGGCACTAATAATAAATTCAAATTTTATAAAAAAAATGACTCTAAAGTGTCAATGTTAAGATAATTATTTTTTATTTTCCACACGGACAATTGCCCACACGTTCCCCACTCAAGCCTTTGCCCCTACTCGATGATTTCCCTGCACAGTCTGCAAATTTTGGATGTCACTTATCTTTCCTTGTTAAAGATCTACATACGATAAAGTAAGTAGATTAATCGAAGCAATTTGTTATGATAACCCATCAGAAATCCTATATATGGACAAAAATCCAATCTTCATATCTTAAATCCTTATTATTATGTTCAGTAGATAACATGTTAATGCTAGTTTTAAACTTATATAGCGATATTTGTTTAGATGCATCTTTTATGTTTTTCGATGAATTAATGCTCTCTCTTTCACCCTCTCCCTCTCGTGTTGGCGTTGGCAACCACAAATTTTCTTTTTTAGCAGAACAAAGTTCAGAAGCAAGCATCATGTAAGCTTCTGCATTTTATTTAGATAGCTAGGCAGTAGGAGCTTTGCAAAGGCTAAGCAAAACTTTTCTCCCTTAGAAACCAGCACGGATCCTCATATTGCTACCGGGGTTGACGATGCGATATATGAGGTCACTATAGGGTGCGCGGTTGCCATCTTCAAGGAACTTCACGTCCAAGTACCTGTTCCACAGCATTACCCCTTGGAAATTCTCATGCTGACGGGCGATCTTCAATGCACCTGGCAGCTCCCTAGGTGAGATAAAACGCTCCTCCTCGGAGTCAGGGTTGGCGAGGATCCCCAAGTAGATGTCCATGTCCCTGAACTCTGTGGCCCAGTTCTGCACAGATGCCTTGAAGGCTGCGTTGTCCCTTGGCTGGTAAGTGCAGGGTTGGCCATAAAACCTCGGCCATACCTTGCTGAACAGCCCCGTCTTAAGTGCATTGTAGAGCGGTATGTCCGCTTGGCCAGCGGTGTGGTTGCACCCTTGGGATGCTGTCAGGATCATGTTCTCGTCCAACTGCTTCAGGTCTTGTGCAAGAACGTCCCAATAGGCGCTTGACGAGGCGTCGTTGACGTAGAAGTCGACGCCATCTAGCTTCACCTTGCCGAGGGGTCCATCGACGCCATTGCCACTCATGTAGACGTCGTAGATGTGGGCGGCCAGCTGGTTGGCCTCTTGTGCCGATGCCAATGTGTACTTGTTCTCGTCGAGCCCTCCAATAGAGAGCAACACCTTCACCCCGAGCTGCTGGCAGACGTTGATGTCCTCCTGAAGGCTCTTGCAGCCATCGGTTTCAGCGTCGCAGACAGTACCGAAGTCAGGCCTTGGTGTTCGGCCATTGCCGAAGTTGGTGAGGAAGGCCAAGCTGACGTGGCTGAAGTGTTTAGTTTCGCATGTGGCCCTGAGATCAGCGTTGTTCAAATTTCTCATGTGCGATCCCCAATAGATAGCCATTTGATCAGCATGGACACTGATGGTGAAGGCAGTGGCCATGCAAAGGAGGAGAATGATGGAAGGCCAAGAGGAGGAAGCCATTTTTTCTCTCTTTTCTCTTCTGTTGGCTCGAGCGGTGGTGATGGTTGGCCAAAGAAAGAGTGGGAAGGTCCTTATATAGTTGAACCATGTACTGTTAACTTCTGAAACTAACAGAAGTGAGAATATCAAATGGATAATACTTGGTGGAAATGAAAAGGATGTGGAAAGAGTTTTCACTTTTTTTGTTTATATTGTCTCATGTCTTATCAAACTACAATATCTCGAATTCGACGAATTTCAAATTACTGTTTCAAGGCTGCCTTTCTTTTTCGAACGCCATCATCCTATCTACTGCCGTCAAGACTCAAAGTTAGACCGCAGATTAATAATTTAACATTAGAAGTTAACTTGAGTTAGTGAAGAAAAAAAGATGGTCGTTTGAGGTAGATGAGATTTTCGCCCTTATGTTTTTAGTCACAAAAAAGTGTCAGCTGATTAAAAATGTTAAAAACAGTGAAAATAAAAACCCATCTTTTTCTTTTTTGAAAAAACTTCAACATATTGGTGTGTCTTCTTGAAACCTAGCACACGCATGTGGGCTTGATCATGATCTAGAGAATGGTATATTTTTTACTTTACAGATTTGATTTTATGCGCCCATTATGATTAGCTTTAAAATTCTTAAAAGATCAGTTCTGTTTCGTGAAACAACTTTTTTTCTACAGTTTTCAAGATGAATTTCACTTCTTAGAAATTCATGCTTTCATGTTTGTCTCGAAATTGATGTAATTTCCATTTCCAATGAAAAGGTCTGCAGGAAAGGTAGCTTGAGATGTAATTTCTATTTATAAAGTTAATCTGGATTTCAAAATTAAAAAGTCCCCGTTAAATGGTTGAGTACAAAAATGAAGTGGGAAGAGGACGCAGAAGGCGACGGAGGAGGAGAGATAAGAAGTAAGAAGGACATGATGTGATGCTTGGCTAACGTGGGAAGTTCTGCAATGAGCAAACTTTGCAGAACGAGAGAAGAAGAACGGTTCTCTTTCTCTCTTTTTCTTTTTTCTCTTCTTGGTTCGTTTAGTTTTCCTCAAAAAAAAAAATAGTGGAAATGTTGGGACAGCTTTATTTATCTTTGATAAGGAAGACGACACAGAATTGAAAGCAGTCTGGAGGCTTCGTGGACGATCGATGACGCAGGTTGGCGGCACATCATGGCTGTCTTTCTTAGAGTCATTTGCAAGACGACGAGAGAGCCACGGGAGTCCTGCCTTTAGCTAATGGATGGTAGGTCCCCTTCAAGCTTAGCTAAGAGCTAAAATGCATGTCACTCATCTCCGGCCTGGTTGCCGGAAATTGATGGATTACCTTTATCAAAATGAGCTCCCTTTCTTATCCTTCATGCTGGCTAGTGTTGTGATCGATATACCAATCCTTAATCAGAAGCTCTATGCCACAAATATTTTTACAACACATGTTAACTAAAAAGTTATGTTTTTTGTTTCACAAACACAATATGCTTATGCTCTGATATTAAATTTAAAATTTACATCCATAAATATTTTAAAACAAAAACTCAGCATCTTTTGAATATCATTCTAACAATGTGTAATACATTGTTATTCTTATCCAACATCTTGCAAATAACTTATTCGAAATTTATTTGTTGCTAATATGGTACCTCTTAAAATATTTATTAAGTTTTCCATTTTTGCTAAGCATTTGAGCTTCGCCAATTTCCTTTCCAGCCGTTCGTAACTATGGTCGTGTTAATTTCTTGAAAGTTTCTCTACTTCTCCGGACTCATGCATCCTCTTCATTTTTTCCATTGTAAAAAATGGTTTTTGTTTTTCCTAGAGTTTCGATAAAATTAACTTCTTTATGATTGATGTGTTGATTCTAAGAGTTGCAACTACAAGCATTAGATATATCATATACATAGACGGATGGATTGTATCAGCAGTTCTCGCTGCTGTGTGATCTATGAAAGATGCTTCCTACAAGCTTCTAGATAAACTTGGGTCCAATTTCCTGTGATTGCAGATATAGGAAACAAAATTTATGTTCCACAAAAATACGACAGACTTTTGTTGCATTTGGGTTTAACCTAAATCTTTCTTCTTTCACATTCATTTTGATATGGCTCGTTTTACAACGTTTTGGTGTTCTGGAAAATACAACTACCACAGCCCCAACGGCTTCTTGTGTTGCTGTAAGCATAGCAAATACTTTCATGGAGATGACGATGTTAAAAACTTGACGCCTGTTTGGGCGACACCCAAAACAGACGTTCTTGAGGCAATTGGGTGCTTTCAATAACCAGCCTAATCCATGGGAAACGTAAATATTTCAAAAGAACACAATAATATAATGTCATTAAGGCAAACATTAGACAGTTCCTTCCATAAGCTTGTTCAACAATGCACCAAAATCTGATCTGCAACCTATGTAGCTTATCTGAATCCCAACGGTTTGCATCTCTAATTGCTTGACACTATCGCCAGGCAGCAGATTTGGCGCCGTCGATTCATGACTTCTCTGATATGGATATGCTGGTACAACAAAAAATACACTAAATTCGTTGTTCTTTCACTTAATTGTCCGTTTCTTATGAAAAAGAATAGTTTTTTGTTATGCCAACAAAATCTGATATTATATCTGAAAAGTTTCAATTTGATAAGTGGAAATATTTCTTTTGGTCGACAAAATCTTTCGAGGACAAAGTACTCATGTCTCAACGAGTCCCACACAGGCCACCATGTCTGTGTGTAAGAGGCATTTTTTTCTTCATGAAGAGCCTTCTTTTCAGTTTAATATTTTTGTCTTTGCAGGAGGATTTATTTTGTCCTTATTTTCTCCAATTTAATTATTTGTCCATCAGTGCTATGTTGGGTACTTTCATTCTGTCCACTTCTACAAAATAGCATCGCTTTTCTTTTCACCAAACTCATAAGCCTTTCGACTTTTCGGGTATTGGGTAACTCCTGGACCCGCTCGTCTGCCATTGATCCGCCTACTATAGGCTTGCAGTGCCCATGATCAATTCCGCCGCTTACTTACGTACCTCGAAACGCTCTCATCATCTGCCTCCTAACGTGAGACTTTATCTCTCTTCTTTCCTCGTAAAATCTATGTAACAAAAACTGGAAAATTAATGGAAGTATTTTGTTATAATTCTTCATAAATTTTATATATAGTCAGAATCTAATGTTAATTCCCAAATTTCAAACTATTATATGTTCAGTAGATAGTAATACTAGTTTTAAATTTATATAATGACAAATGTTTCATCATATGCGACCTGATCATTATTCGATATGTCTTTTTTTTGGTTTTTGGTTTTAGTAATTCACCCTTCTCCTCCCCCATCTCATGTTGAAGTAGGCAACCACAAATTTTCCATTGAAACAGAACAAAGTTCAGAAGCATGTAAGCTTCTGCATTTTATTTAGATAGCTAGGTAGTAAGAGCTTTGCACAGGCTACGCAAAGCTTCCTAGTCTCAGAAACCAGCAGGCATTCTGATATTACTACTGGGATTGACGATGTGTTCTATGAGGTCGCTGTAGGGTGCACGGTTGCCATCCTCAAGGAACTTCACATCCAAGTACCTGTTCCACAGCATCACCCCTTTGTAGTTTTCATGCTGACGTGCGATCTTCAATGCACCTGGAAGTTCCTTAGGCTTGATAAAGCGTCGCTCCTCGAAGTCAGGGTTGGCAAGGATTCCCAAGTAGAAGTCGATTGAGCGGAACTCTGTGGCCCAGTTTTGCACTGACGCCTCAAAGGCTGCAGTGTCCCTTGGGTTGTAGGTGCAGGGGTGCCCAAAGAAGCGCGGCCACATCTTGCTGAAGAGCCCCGTCTTGAGCGCGTTGTAAAGTGGTATATCCGCTTGGCCGACAGTGTGGTCACAACCTTGGGATGCCGTTAGGATCATGTCCTGGTCCAGTTGCTTTAGGTCCTGTGCCAGCACATCCCAGTAATCGTGCGTTGAGGCATCGTGGATGTGGAAGTCGACACCATCGAGCTTCACCTTGCCGAGGGGGCCATCGATGCCGTTGCCACTCATGTAGACGTCGTAGATGTGGGCGGCCAGCTGGTTGGCCTCCTGCGCTGATGCCAACGTGTACTGTTGCTTGTCGAGCCCTCCAATAGAGAGAAGCACTTTCACTCCGAGTTGTTGGCAGGCGGCGATGTCCTCCTGAAGGCTCTTGCAGCCGCCGGTCTCAGCATCACAAGCGGTACCGAAGTCGAGCCTAGGTGTTCGGCCGTTGCCGAAGTTGGTGAGGAAGGCCAAGCTGACGTGGCTGAAGTGTCTAGTTTCGCATGTGGCCTTGAGATCAGCGTTGTTCAGGTTTTTCATATGTGATCCCCAGTAGATGGCCATTTCGTCTGCGTGCACATTGATGGTAAAGGCAGTGGCCATGCAAAGGAGGAGAAGGAAAGGCAAGAAGGGAGGTGAAGAGGAAGACGCCATTTTTTCTCTCTTTTCTCTTCTGTTGGCTCGAGTGGAAGTGGTGGTTGGCCAGATGGGGATAGGGAGGTCCTTATATAGTTGAACCATGCACTGTTAACGTATACCCCTGATACCACTAGAAGTGACAACATCATATACTTGCTTGGAATGAAAAGCATGTGGAAAGAGTTTCCATTTTCTTGTTTATATTGTCTGGCATCTTATTAAACCACAATATCTGACATTAAGCAAATTTCGAATGACGAGTTGCCTTTCTTTTTCAAACGCGATCATTCTATCTATTGCTGTGAAGGTAACTCAATGTCAGACAACAGCTTAGTAATTTACCCTTACAAGTTTACTGGATGTAGTACAGAAAAAAAAAATGCATGCTTGAGGAAGAAGAGATTTTGCCATTATCCTTATAGTCACAAAAACTGTCACCTCATAAACATGTTAAAAACCCTGTTTTTTTCCTGTTTTTTGAAAAAACTTCAAAATCGAATTTTTGCATTTTTTATCCTTATTTTGACATTATTTTTGCTTTAAAGTTTCAAACTTAAGTTATGTTATTAACCTATATTTTTGTCATTACTAACACATCACTTTTTACCATTTTATCGAGTTGAGTTTTGTGTATTCTTGTTATTTTTCATTTAGTTTACTTTTTCCAAATTTTTATTATTTTTTATTTTTACAAAAAAGCTGCTGATTTTTTCTCAATACATTTTGCTTTTTCAAAAAAATACTCGAAAAAACCTTCTTGTTTGGAACCCATTAACGATCTTTGTAACTCTACTTTTTTACCTCTGTGTGCTGGTTTGTTTTCCTGAAGCCTAGCACACGCTTGTGAGCTTCATAATCTAAGAACGATATAACATTACTGCATATTAGATTTTATGTGCCCATTGTAAATTTCTTAAAATAAGATCAGTTATGTTTAGTGAAACCTGTGTCACCCGGGTGTTTTAGAAATGGACCTGCACCCGCGTCGACACGGTGCGGGTGCCGGTGTGCCTCTGTGCGCACCCAAATAATCAAACAAGAGTCGGGTATGGTTGACCGCACCGCACTATAATAGTCCTTTTTCGACTCGCACCTGACTCGCGTTTGACTCGAGTCGGATGCGGTCAAATGCGAGTCGGTCTATTTTAGTCCAATTTGTAAGGTTTTTTTTGTTTTTCTTTAATCGATCGTCTCTTTGTTTGACCCGCATCGACCTCGCTTGCCCCTTTGCTACTCTGTCTCTTCCACCGGCAGCTACCTCTCCTTCATCTCTTCCACCAACAGCTTCTCCATCCGACGACCGGCATCTACGACATCATCTCCGCCTGGCAGCAGCATCAACTTTCTTTCTTTTCATATTTTTTCTTACCCTATTTTCTCTTCTTCGTCCCTTTACATGCGTCCCTCTTCTTCATTATTCTTTTTCGTCATTTTTTCTCGTCTTCTTGAAGCCTTCTTCTTCGTTTCACAACTTCATAACAGAAATTATTTTTTTATTGATATTATAAATTTTACTGATTTTTTTTGCATTACTGGGTTTTGCATCACAGCTTCACAGAATATATTATAGAATATATTCTGATTTTGTTACGCCCCACTTGAATATATTCTCATGCTGCTTTTGTTTTACATTCATGATTAGCAAATTTCAAATTTACAATTTTGATCTTATTATTTAATAATTTTGTCATTTATAAACAATTTTAAATTTTTTTATATATATTCTTTACAATTTATAATAATAATAATAATAAAATAATAATAATAATAATAATAATAATAATAATAATAATAATAATAATAATAATAATATATTTTTACCGCACCGCGGCACTTAAATTTTTTGAGATATGCCGTGCCGGCACCGCACCCCGCACTTAAATTTTTACTTTATAAGTTAGGGATGGTTAGTGTGCGGCCTTGCGGATGAATTCACCTCCGTAAGAAAAACAAAACAAAACAAAAGGTCGAAAACAAATTTTAAAAAAAAGTGGGAACAAGATGCACAGTCGATGAACAGGGACGGGGTAAGGGATAAGAAGGACATCATATCACGAAGCATGGTTATATACACAACACCAATGCTTGTTCAAAAGTTTACATGGATGATTTGGTCAGAAGGACACATGTCATGTCCTGGGATCTACACGCTGATACACATGACCACCTGTTATCATATCGCTCGACTAATGTGGGATGTTTGGAATTGATCAAGCATGGTGTCGAGGGGACTACATGGACGCGGTGGCCCACCTCAGATAATGAGAAAAGGCCACCAACAATCACTACCCCGTCCAAAAGCCGGACAATGTGACGCCAGATCAGAAAATGGGAGAAGAACGGTCAGATTTTTTTCTCTTTTCTTTTTCATAAGGAAGACGACACAGAACTGAAAGCGGTCTGGGGCTTCGTGGACGATGGATCACAGAGGTAGGAGCACGTGAAGGCTGTCTTGTTTGTGATAATTGGCAACACGACGGGAGAGCCAAAGGAGTCGTAGCTTAGCTAGCTACTCCTCATTTCATTTTAATGGATGGTAGGTCCTCTTCAATGGCGAAAACAGATTGAATGGGAAGGTCTTTTGGAGACTACCTAATTCGAAGGGCCCTTCTGACGACACATGTTATGGTAGGTCCCTGCAAATGAAACCCACCATTTGAAAGGAAACAAGCCGAAGCAATGGACAGGGATCTTGGCCAAGATTTTGTTTACGGGCGGTGGAGAAGATCGAATAGGCGGCACTCCAACCTTGTCCGGCAGACTAACTCGATCTCCGCCGTGATCCCCATGTCGTCAGCCGCGTATCTTTGGGTCCGGCGAAGAAATAAAATCCATGTAACCCATCTCCGGCATGGTCCCCGGAAACCGATGGGTTTCTTTTATCAAAATGAGCGCCCTTCGTTTTGCTTCATGCCAGCTAGTGTTATGATCGATACCAATACGTAATCAGAAGCACTATAACGTAAATATTTCTATAACACGCGTTAATGAAAAACGTTATGTTTTGTTTGACAACCGTAGTATAATTATGTTCGGTATTTGACTATTAAATTAAAAAATTAAATTCATATATATTTTTAAACTACAACTCAATATTTTTTGAATAGCATTCTAAAAATGTGTTACGCAATGTTCATCTTCTGATTGACTTATTTGAACATCGTTGTTATTAAGCTTTCCCAGTCGAAGACCCTGAAAGCCTTTAAGATTCTTTTCTAGACGGTGGATTGTTAACCTCATGCTCGGTAGAAGCGGTTCAATATTTGATATGTTATTTTTTAATAAGACAAACATGAGGCAGTTCCTTTCTTAGTCTTTTTCATTAACGCACGCACCTATCTGAACGGAGTCTGGTCTGCAATCTATGTGGCTTGTCAGAATCGCGACGGTTTGCATCTCCAATTGCTTGACAAACTAAAGGAGCGTAAGAACTCAAACATATCATGTATGTGAGGTCAGAATAAGAAACATAGTCCAACCTTTTCATGAACATTGAACAATTGTACTATGAGAAAAATTCGGGAAGTAACTCCTTTAGATAGATAGTACCGCCAGCCAGCAGATCTGGTTGACGATTCGTGACAACTCTGATATGCATATACACGTTTAAGATTTGGTGGTATAAGAAAAAATACACTAATTTTGATTTCCTTTCATTTAATTGTCTGTTTCTTATGTAATTTAAGTAGCTAAATGTATTTTTGTTTTTCCAATAAACTTGTATCTCTAAGTTTTCATTCATTTATGAGATGAAACTTTTCGTCTAATTGCAAAGCATAGGCAACCCATTTCCTCCTTTGCCCGATAAAAGCCAAAAGTCGTGGCTGTTGATCGACATTATCTTTAGAGGACAAACCATTTTTGTCTTTCTGAAAGGAGTTCTTTTCAAATATTTTGTCGTTATAAGAGGCTTTTTTTGGGTCCTTGTTTTTCTTTAATTTTAATTGCTTGTTAGAGCTGCGGTGGACACCTTCCGTTCCGTCCATTTCTGCAAAATATCCTCCCCTCTTTCCTTTTCGTGATTAATTCGTCCACTTAATAGAATAATTAATCGAAGTAATTATTATAATTCTCCATAAACTTTGCAGATAGACGGAATCTAATGTTCATTCGTTAATTCCTAACTATTATATTTTCAGAAGATAGACTTTTTAATAGTACTAATATCAAACATACATAATTAAAAATGTTTCATCATATGCGACCTAATTATTCCATATATCTTTTCTGTTTTCATTTAATTAGTTCTCTCTTTCTTCTCGTGTGGGTGTTGACAACAAAATCAAGTTCTGATTTCTGATAGCATTACGATTTTTAGGCAAAAAAACCATCGACACAACTTGGGTTCTTGAAGAGTGCTAAAATGTGCCCACACTGGAACGCGTGGGGGAATTTCCTTCTTTCGAAACCCTCCGTCTCGAAACCTTCTTGCTCGAAACCCTGGTGCTTATTTCCTCTCAGTCCCACTCTCACTCTCTTCCTACAGGTGCTGAGCACGTAGCCATCTCTCTCTCTCTCATAGTGGTTCATTTATTTTAAAGTGGCAGCTCTGTCTTCTTCTTTTCCTTCTTTCTCTTCATTGTGTATCCCCCATCCTCCTCCTCCTCCTTCTTCTTCTTTATATGTTCCTCCTCTTCGTCTTCTTCTTCTTCTTCTTCATCATTTACAGTTCTGTTTTCTTTTCTTCTTCATTCACAATTCCATTCTCTTCTTAGCCTTCATTTATATCTTTTTTCTTAAAGGAACAGGGGTTGCTTTGTCTAATACTGCTGATAGATTTTACCTTGGATTCTATGTTTTTGGCTCTCCTCCCTTCTACTTTGGACGCTTGCAGGTGTGTCTGCTTTTTTCTTCAATCACTCACAAATAGTTAATGCCTCACTCATTGCTGTGACTTCTTAACACTCATCACATTAACTCCACTCCTTTGATAAGAGGCAAAACCATCACTTATCATTTTCTAGTTGAGAAATATTTGATGAAATGCCTACTAAAACAGTGGTCTTCTGTGCAGTGCTGGTGGTTGGACATTGCAAGCATGGAAACTTGCCTGACGCACATCAATTGTTTGATGAAATGTCATTCCATGCAATGCAGTACTTGCCCGTGTTCAATGCAAGTGCCCTATGGAGGTTTTGTGTCTCTTCCATGAAATTGTTGTAGTTACAGTAATCTTGTTAATCATGCTTACGACATATTTATACACCAACATGAGAAGCATATACCTTTTTTCTCAATTGAAAATTTATGTAAACATAAGGAACTGAAAACTAAAAATTATGCTAAAATGGCATGTTATAAAACTTGACTACTTAGAACTTCAGTAGTTTTCTGTATTACTTGTGTACCTTAACATGCAGGGATTGTTTCTTTAAACTATCATTTGCTCAAATTATATGAACTTCAGACTGAAAAGTTGAGTACAATACTAATTAGTTGGATGTGCTAATGGGCACTATCTGAACCATCTATAATTCATTGCTCCTCCTGTAATCAACTGAGAATGTTACTGCTATGGCTTTATAGCAGTTATTAATTAAATGACATCCATATGTATTTTGTAGGACAGAAATGCATTTGGCTTGGTGCTTGGACAATGGAAAAATAGAAGGGCCAAATGCTTGTAGATCAAATTTGATGCGAAAACAAACTTGTAGATTGTGTTCACTTGGAATACTGTTTAGACGCCCTATTTAGGCTACGTTGGATGTTCTAACCATGCTTGTAGGCAACCAAAGGGGAAAAATTAATTTAAACTTGCCTACGCAAGGGCTGAGTCCAGTTTCAGAGGCTTCAAGTTGCCTCTCTCTAGTCCATATTTGTATAGTTTTGTCTTTCAAGGCCATAAGTCTAAGCCTCTAGGCAGGTGGGCATGACTTTTATTCATGCATGATTGTCCAGTGTCTGTTGTCATATACTTTTGATTTTAATTAGTAAATGAAGCTTTTCCTTCAACCATTTTCCATGAAAAACCAAATTTATCAATATACAACAAGGTAGTAATGTCTTTCTAAGCATCATGTGAAGATATGGGTACAGGGGCCAATGGTGTGTATTGGGAGCGTGCATGGACCAGGTTCGGGTGCCTTCTTATTGGCATGTGTATATAATCCATGCATTATTTGTGTGGTTTCGTTATAAATTGGTAATAGCATTTTCATATTCTCTTTGTTGTAAATGTTTAGCCTAGTTTTTATATGTTTTTTTGCTTTATTAGTGTATGCATATGTATTATTACTTATATTCACAAAAATATTGTTGAAATGTAAGGACTAAGGTGAAAGTGTGATAGACGAGCACTATTTTGTGGTTGCTGGTGGGGTGGTTGATTACATGGTGAACATGATCATTTTTAAGTCTAGAGCTTTATCAAAAAAGAAAGTTTCTTTTTTGTTCATGTGACTATTACTATATACATGTAATTCTTTTTCAATTCTTGTACCTAAACACTTTCAGGTGGTTTGTATTTGACGAAGTGAAAATTTATGTTTCAATTAAGCTTTTTTTGTGCCTTTTATGATGAAATGATTTTTTTTTATAATATGTGGATGTTTATGCCACATGAGAGCGGAGTGCGGAAGTGCTGATGTGACAATTTTTCAAAAAAAATTGATGTGGGTGTGGCGAGGGTGTATATATATGTGTGTATACATGTATATGAATCATTTGTTACATAGTTATTTAACTTTATGGTAGCATTATTTTTTTATTTATATATATAATTTTGTATTAAAAATAATTTAGTTATGTGCACATGCAAAATGGTCAGTTTTGGCTTGGTTTAGCTGACCGAACTGAATGTAAGCACCAGCATTGACGTGGGTGCGACATGAGTGCGGCAGCCATTTAGAAGCACCCAGGTGACATATGGATGTTAGGTGTCTGCACTTGTAGAGAGAAAAACAACAAGAGAGAGAGAAAAGATAGAAAGAGTTTTTTTTATCATATGTTTTTATATTTTTAAATGAGGCATGTTGATATACACACACGTAAACACCCCATTACATGAGTTTCCAAAACTACTGGATGAGTAGAAATTGTAATAAAATCCTCCATTGAAGGCACAATATATAAATCTGTATTAAAAGTACTATGAACTGTTGATGCACCATTTTCAGCAGCTGCTAATGCATGTTTAACAACTGTATTTTTGCGACAAATTTTAATTTTTTTAGCCATTTAGCACGTTCAAATACACATACACACGGGTAGAGGCAAGTGTGGGCACTATGTGGGCAATTGCGCACATAAACCCACAAAACACTGATTTTTATTTGTTATTTAGGATTTTTTTCATTTACATATTGGTGTTCCTTAAAAATTTATAATTTTATAGAAAGTGCCCCTTAACCAGAATTTGGTAGCTCCGCCTCGGCTCACACTTATATTTGCATATGAAATGGTGAATTTTCAAGTCTTGATGATTGGCGCATTGTGGATAGTTGATTTTAATTTCAAGATCGTAAGTACCTAAAGTTATATTTATTCACCTCTGCGTTAATTCTCTAAACCTTGTGTTGTGCACTAGGTGATATATCTTGTGGGCCAATTTCATAGAATCAAAGAACATTATCATTTATGAGAAAAGATGATGCTTCTCTTTTAAGTGGGTGTATGTGCACGTGGAGCCCTCTGTCATTGCCCATGTACGCGTGCGCCTCTGTAGTGTGTATGTGTGTGTGACTACTCTCTCCCACTTAGCTTTCAAAGAAAAATGCTGTTATTAATACAATATTGTTTTTCCTTTGAACACATATTAGATGCATTTATTTTCTTTGCTTATTTAGTAAAAAACATCAATAAGAAAAAAGAGATAGAGTGAACGACGGTAGAGGATATATATATTTTTTAAACTTTTTTCATAGTATTTGGATTTTTAGGTTGTTCATATGTATATGGAGAAAGACTATTTTTATTGGCTTGAATATTTTTTGCATGTTTGATTAGGTATTCTCCTTCAATATAACTTTTTATTGGCTTATATATTTTATAGTGTTTTATCGAATATTTTCTTTCACCATATATAAAGTTTAAGTCGTTCATACATTTAGAGATATTGAAAAAAGTACTTTTATTAGTTCATATTTTTTGTTTTATCATGTGTTTGTACGTTGAGAAAGAGAAGACAAGACAAGTTGAATATATTGTTTAAGCAAACAAATATTAGACATAATTACAACTTGTTCACACAAGCAAGACCTCTTTGTGCTTAGAACACATGCTTTAAATACGTGTTTCAGAAACACTTGCTCTTGCAACCAAGTGATATCTAAGATCGAGTCTCCAGAATTAGTCTATCGGGTGAAAAAAAAAAGGAGAAAAGTTAGAAAACAAATTAATTTAAAGAACATGTAACAGGCGGTAGAGACGACAGACAAGGAACAAGAGGTGGAAAATGATATGATATCAAAATTCATGCATGCAAAAATTTGTGTGTGGATCGCAAAGTCCCAATTGGGAAGGCAGCCGCGTACCTCGAAAGGTTTCCATCATGTGCCAACTAGCATCAGAACTTATCTCTTTTGAAGTCCTTGCACAAAAAACTAGAAAAATTAATCTAAGTAATCTTTTATAATTCTTTATAAATTCTATATATTGAGATAACCTAATGTCCATTCCCTAATTCCTAACTATTATATGGTCAGTAGATAGATATTTTAGCACTAGAATTAGACTTGCATAATTAAAAAATTTGCATGATATGTGACCCCCCATTATTTCATATATCTTTTTGGTTTTTCATTTACTTAATTCACTCTTGCTCCTCTCCTTCTCATGTGGCTGTTGGCAACATGCAATTCTTCTTCAAAAATGGAAAACATAAGCAAGTTCTGAAGCCTGTAAGCTTCTCCATTTTATTTAATTAGTTAGGCAATAGGAGCTTTGCACAAGCTAGGCAAAGCTTTCCTGTCTCAGAAGGCAGAAGCTGGCATCCTGATATTGCTACTGGTCTTAACAATGGGATATATAAGGTCGCTGTAGGGAGCGTGGTTGCCGTCCTCCTCGAAGAACTTCACATCCCAGTGCCTGTTCCACAGGATTACCCCATCATAGTTGTTATACTGACGTGCGATGGCCAGCGCGCCTGGAAGCTCCAAGGGCGAGATCCAACCCTCCTCGAAGTATAAGGGGTTGGCAATAAGCCCCAGGTAGAAGTCCATCCCACTGAACTCTGTGGCCCAGCTCTTCACCGATGCTGCAAAAGCCGCCGTGTCCGATGGCTGGTAGGCGCAGGGACGTCCATAGTAGCGCGGCCAGACCTTGCTGAACAGCCCCGTCTTAAGGGCGCGGTAGAGTGGCATGTCTGCTTTGCCTGTGGTGTGGTTGCACCCCTGAGATGCCGTCAAGATCATGCCCCCGTCCAGCTGCTTGAGGTCCTGAGCCAACACGTCCCAGTAGTCGTACGTCGAGTCGTCGTTGACGTAGAAGTCAACACCGTCAAGCTTCACCTTGCCGAGGGGGCCGTCGATGCCATAGCCGCTAAGGTAGACGTCGTAGATGTGAGATGCCAGCTGATGGGCCTCCTCCGCCGACGCCAACGTATAGTTTCTCACGTCGAACCCTCCAATGGAGAGCAGCACCTTCACCCCGAGGCGCTGGCAGGCGGCGATGTCCTCCTGAAGGCTCTTGCATCCACCAGTCTGGGCGTCGCAGGAGGTGCCGAAGTCGGGTCTTGGCGGCCGTCCGTTGCCAAAATTGCTTAGGAAGGCGATGTTCACCTGGCTGAAGTGATGAGTTTCGCAAGTGGCCTTGAGAGCCGATCCCCTTAGGCTGTTGATGTGCCATCCCCAGTAGATTGCCATGTGGTCGGGACGGGCACGGATGGTGAAGGCAGCGGCCATGCAAAGGAGGAGAAGCAAGGGCAGGATGGCTGGTGAAGAGGGGGAAGCCATTTTTTCTTGTCTTCCCTTCTGTTAGCTCAAGTGGTGGCGATGGCTGGCGAAAGGCGGATGGGGAGGTCCTTAAATAATTGAACTATGCACTTCAATTGAAATTGCTACAAGATATTTGGTAGAAATGAAAAAGAAGTGGAAAGAGCTGTCAATTTTCTTGGTAATATTCTGCCATACGACCTTACAAAACCACAAATGTTGTCTCAAATTCAACTAATTTCAAATTTCTTTTTCAAGGTTGCCTTTCTTTTTCGAACGTCTGGATCTATAGTACAGCCATCGTTCTATTTACCGCTGTAGAAGTAACTTAAAGTTTGACTAGTTACCAGAGGTTAAGTACTTGACTTTAGGGAAAAAGGAGCAATCTTAGAATAGATAAGTGTTGGACGAGGAGGAGTTTTTTACGCTTTACTTATCACACGGATGTGATTTTATTATGCAAATCGGATTCTATCAGCCGGCCATCGTGATTTTAGCGTTCTTATAGGATCATATCTGTTTGCTGAAAGAGCGTTTTCCATGCATTTTCATTATTCCTCAGGAATTCAGATTTTTAATATCTTTTTTGCTACAAATCTATATAATTTCTATTCATAAGTTAGTATCTAACCATAAGGACGGATTTTTTTAGCAAAACTTAAAGAGCGTCGAGGAATTAGTCTGTCCGGTGAAAAAAAAAGGGAAAAAGACAAAGAAAAAAGGTAGAAAACAAATCAATTTAAAGAACATGAAACATGAGGCAGAGACGACGAACGAAGGACATGAAGTGGAAAAAGACATGATATCAAAATTCATGCACGCGAAAGTTTTTGTGGGGATCACAGCGTCGCGACGTGTTGATGGGAATAACTGGGACCGTCCAAGGAGAAGGGACAATGTGTCCTCCACCTCTCGAATCCGTTCCCTTGTTTGATTTGCGTTAATGTGCCTTCGTCCTTTTCTTCTGCATGTCTTTCTTGAGAATGCAGTGGTGGTGGTGGACAACGAACACGAGTTAAAGCGCTCTGGAGCCTCCGTTGGCAGGGAGGGGAGTACACACGTGAAGCCTGTCCTGCCTTGCAGGATTAACAAGATGAGGAGATCCATCGGTGTCCTAGCTGGTCCTCCTGTTAATGGATGGTGAAGTTCAGGTCCACCTAACTCCTATTGGGCTTGGTCCCGGCCATGGCCAAACTGGGCAGTAATCATTCTGAGCAGGAAACTAAATGACAGAGTAATATGCATGGTGGAGGCTTTCCAAGATTTTGGAGACGGAAGGCGGAGAGGATAAAGGAGGTGACTCTGTGATATCATACGGCGGCTAAATCTATCGGTGTTGGTCTCCCCGCCGCCCACGTTTTTGGTTTTTCTCCGATGACTTGGACCATTATTTCAGAGGGGCCGGCTACCGCCGGCTGAGAGATAAAACCCCCATGTTACTCATTTCCGGCGTACTCGTCGGGAAATTCGATTTCCTTTTATCAAAGTTAGTGCTTTCTTTTCGTTTGATGCCAAACTGGTTTTATGGTAAGCTCCAAAAAACTTTATTTCCAGTTGGTCCCTGTTGGTCTAATTTCGTGAGCTTGCGACGAAGACGGGCAAACTTAATTTTCATCTTCTTGCACATTGATTACAACATGGTTCATTTACACCGCTACATAACCTGGTCCACCTTTTATGGTCACTGTAACATTTTAGTTCGCTTTTTCTCTATAACGCAAAAGGTTTCGAAGCATCTGCACACCAACTAAAATGAATAAATAAAAAAATGCAACTAGCCCTAAAGTTGGAGCTACGCCCTTAAATATGACCCTTGAAAGCGCACATTAAATGAGAAAGAAACAAACTAACTCCACGTTTTTCTGTCATTTTAAGTTGCGCAAGAAGGAGCTCATGGAATTCAATAAAGAAGGAAGAGGACAAGAGAGGGAAGGGGAAAGTTGCTAGTGTGGTATGAAGAGATAAAAGAGAGCTAACTAGCCGAGTGGAGGACCGCAGGCAGAGCACTCTCTCTCCAAGACTCCAATGAATGGGATGGCTCGAGTGGGATAGCGTTCCACGACTTGGTACGCTCTCTGTCCCCACGGTTCTTGTCCTCATTCTTAACGCGCCAACGATGGATGGCGACGTTTCAGAGCGAGTCGGGGATGCCCATTGTCCTTATGACCCTCTTTATCACATGGCTCCCTCGTCCTACGTCTGAGTCGGACAGACGCGGGATGCCGCCGAACCTGATGTGGCCAGGACGCCAGTGTCCTCCTTTTTCATTGCCTCCCGCCACCCTTGAAGATAAGCTGCCAAGGAATGTACTGGTGAATTTGCCATACTTTCTTCAATTTGAGTGTAGGCGTAAGCGCCTATTGCATCTATTAGACTAAGCCAAACAATTTGAACTTGGATTCCTCGAACGTCTTTATGAAGTCCGAACCCAACCTCTTTACTAAGTCCAATGCAGTGGTCAAGCACCCCCAGGTTTATTATGTGTTTGCTTGGAGAGGCAGAAAGAGAGCATTTTCAAGGATTGTATTTTTTGTGTGACGGCTTTTGCCATGTATTTTTAGACATTGACTGATTTAGTTCAGGCTAGTGATCCTGGAATTTCCTCATGCTAATCCGCCCGCCACCCATGAAGAGCAGCGCGCTTGTCAATGGAATGGATATTAGCATGTCCACCCACCCCGGCATTCCTTAGTCTGATTCTAGGTTGGTTCAATTGCATGAGCGCAGGTGGACTTGGATGTTTTAGAGCTGGATATTCATGGGACGTGGCAAGTTGAGAACCAAGTTCAAATCCAATTACTAATCTGATCAAATTTTTAGCCCACTCAGATTTAGGTTTGAGTTTTTGAACAAAAAATCATGCCAATGAAGTGCATAGGAAGAGATCTAAGCGTGGGAGGTCATTTGGGTGCTGTAAAAAGGACGGACTGCATAGGAAATGGAGTTGAATACGAGCCCGACGACGTGTTTTGGCATGAACAGTGGAAGTTGGTTTGGACCAACTTCAGAAAAGTAACTCGGCCTTTGAGCCAAACACCAAGTCCCGAGCCATCTAGTTTCAAAGCTTTGAGATTCTGCAAGGCGAGCAGATGGGATGGAGACGGTTTATACATTGTGGCCAACAAAGGAAGAGGCCTTGAAATTTTAAAAAATTCTTTTAAAGTTATCTATATTTTAGTTTTTTAATATTTTCATAATTCTCATTTCATTTTTCAAAAAGATTTGTTTACATTTTAATTGGATATTCTTATCATTACAACCTCCTGTGCAGGTTTGTATATCAGCTGCTTGGTTTGTATATCAGCTGCTTGGAAGAGATATATCAGCTGCTTGGTTTGTATATCAGCTGCTTGGAAGAGAAGGAGGTTTGTATATCAGCTGCTTGGTTCGTATATCAGCTGCTTGGTTTGTATATCAGCTGCTTGGAAGAGAAGGAGAGAACAAAAGCGACAGAGAAATGTTTTCGGCATTTTCAGTAAGGGCAAAATCAAAAGGCAAAAAGATAAAAAAGAAAGAAAGACGGCTTTTGAGTAAAGAGATCATGTGGCCCACGTGGTTCTGTAAATATCTGGAAATCAAAAAATGCACGTATATATTATATATAGTGATTGTTAGAAGTTCTAATAAGTTAGTAACAAAAACCAAATTCGCAAACTAAGTTTCAAAAAATGGATGAAGGATTGTGTGAGTATAAAAATAGATGCCTATTTTTTTATCTTTTTTATTTTTCATTTCTACTTGGTTAATGGTATGTTTCTCTCTCTCTCTCTCCATATGTATTTTGTATGCCTGTCTTTTTTTTTTTCTCATCTTTCTTTTAGACTCCATTGCAAAAAAGAGGATGTCAGTTACCACTTCAACTATGAATGCTAAAATTTGTCATGAGTTCCTTTCTTATTTTTCTTTTTGCTAATTTTTACTTACTTTCATTTTTATTTGTTCTTATTAATTTTCTTTTCTTGTTCATTGTTGCCCATGTAGCCAACCAAATAATAGTCAATGCTCCAGAACTCCCTGTATTGAAAAGAATGTTATCTGAGTTTCCTTTTTTAATAATTGAAGAGGCCTAGGTGAAAATTCTGTCACTCCTAGTAACTTTTTTTTTTATGACAAAAACGTCGTGTCAGTAAAAGTGCTACAGCTTTAGTGATATTTAATCTTTTGTGTCAGTAACAATTAACTTTTTCTGATATAGTGCAGAAATGTAATAAAAAGTAGAAGCGACACTACTTTTAATTATATTTGTAATGAAATGTCAGTAAAACCTTTTTTGATTTTTTTCTTAATTTTATTGATGTTTTTTTATGTTAGTAAAAGGCTTTTTTTTTTTTTAATAGTGAACCTTATTTATTTTAACTGCCATTGTTTGATAATTTGTAGGTCCATCTTTTGTAAAATCTCAAAGGGCCAATACCCGAATCTTCTGTTTTTTTTTTTGTTTTTTTTAATGGTTATGGACTCGTTTTGCCGATAACTGCAAATTGGAATATCAAATTTGATCTTACTGCTCTAAAATATGTGGATATGAATACCCTTCTCCGTAAAGTATGTGGACATTTAATCTCTCTCTTCCATACATGACACACACTTAGGATGTCAATATATTTGATTTGGATTGGGCATCTAACCAAACTGTTTTCAAGAAATAAGATATAGAAAAAAATTTACTATCCGATTAAGAAATCTTATTCGGATTCAAAAAGTGACATATGATCAAATTCAGAATCAGACATACATAAATGTTTGATTAGATTCAAGAACGGATTCAAATCATATTTATTTTAAACTAATATTCCATGTCTAAGCTCTTACATTGTGAAAATCACCAAATTCGGTTCAAAATTTGGATGAGATTCATATGTTGCAAAATTCTAATACGGATTTTGGAATTAGATTAGGATATAACTTTTCTTTATTCGTAATTAAGTCCAAATTTCAATCCAAATATGTTAACATTCGAAAAATATTCAAATCGAATCCGTTGTTGACATCAATAAGTCCCTACACACATTTCACACAAATAAACAACCAAGTTTATAACTGCAGTCGCTAAAGTACTTGAGCGTTTTTATTTAGTTATCTCCAAGGCTACAACAAAGGAGAATGGGGTAGACAGGCGCCCTTTTCTCAGAACACAACCTCGTGGAGATGGTTGTGGCGGACGGCGTCGTCATCACCAGGCTCAAGGCTGTCTTGGACGTGGGGATATATGGTCTCGCTGTAAGGCCCGTTGGCATACCCATCCTCCATGTACTTCAAGTCCCAGTGCCGGTTCCACACCGCGACGCCCGAGTAGGTCGGATACTTCCTTGCGATGTCCAGCGCACCTTCGATCTCCTCCGGCGGGATGAAGCCCCTGATGTACCTCGGGTGGCAGTCGACGGCGATGCGGAAGTCTCCGACGTACCCCTGGAAATCTGTCGTCCAGTTTCTCACGGCCGACTCGAACGACGCCGTGTTCCCCCGCTCGTATATGCACGGGTAGTGGTTGCCGAAGACACGTGCCCACACCCTGGAGAACAGCCCCGTCTTCAGCGCGTAGTAGATGGGGATGTCCGGCACCCCCAGGCTGTGCTCGCACGCCTGAGAGCCCGTCAGTATCAGCTTCTCATCGTACCTCTTCAGGTCCACCGCCACTACGTCCCAGTAGGCCGTGGACAGCGTGTCGTTGATCCAGAAGTCGACCCCGTCGAGCTTCACCTTCCCCAGCGGCCCGTCCACGCCGTAGCCGCTGAGGTAGACGTCGTAGACGTGGGCGGCCAGGCGGTGGGCCTCCTCCTCGTTGGGCAGCCGGTAGGTGGCGTCGAAGCCGCCGATGGAGAGCAGGACCTTCACGTTCACGCTCTGGCAGTACTCGATCTCGGACTGCAGGTACTTGCAGCCGCCATTGGGGGCGTCGCATCCGGTGCCGAAGTCCGGCGTCGGCGGCTTCCCGTACCCAAAGTCGGTAAGGAAGGCTATGTTCACTTGCTCGAACTGACGGGTCTTGCACGCCAGCTCGAGGCCGGCGGCGGAGATATTGTTCACGTGCCAGCCCCAGTAGAGGGCCATGCCCTTACCACTGGCATGGGCGGTGAGGGCACTGAACATGCAGAGGAGAAGAAGCAAAGGCAGCAATGGAGGTGAAGAAGAGGAGGCCATCTCTTCTTGTTCGGTTTTCTCGCGGTTGGAGAAAGAAGGAACAGTGGCTGGGATGGTTTCTCAACGAGATGGTGCAGCTCCTTAATAATAGGGCATTTTTTCATATCAGTGCCTTCGAATCGGTGCAAATTCCCATCCCACCCTCCTAAATATTTCACACTTTTCACGTGAATTCGGTGACCATGAAAACTTCATCCTTCCGTCGTCCATCTCCACTGAAAATGCGATTAGAAATTTATTTAAGTTATCCATGTAAGGACAACAAAATAAGAAATGTATTTCACGTGACAGAAGAATATAAGTTTGATAACAACAAAAAGAGGTAATCATGGAAGGATGCATGTAGGAGGGGACCGCTCCATAAAAAATTTAGATATTACCTCCCAACGAGGAAACTACGAAGGCTCATGATATACTTGCAAAATAAATTTATCAGTTATGATATCATTTGATATTTAATTGAAATCCTACTCTAAGTAATTGGATTTGATAAGAAATCAGAATTAACAATGGACTCCATATATGGTATAGTTTTTGAAAAGGTTTTTGCGTTGGAAATTTATACATCTCGCTGATTAAATGTGGTCCAAGCCACCAGCTATGATTTTTTAGTTCATTTCAACTGTCCAATTTTTAAAACAAGGCTATCTATTGAGAGATGCATGCTTTTAAACTATGAATAGATATTAGTATTTTGTTTTTCTGTAAAAAGATTTGAAACTTGGAATGCAATATGAAATGTATGGAGCATATCCTCTAGACATGTCGAACGTACAATTTATTGATAAGAATACCTTCAATTCTAACCCTATAGTAGGCCATGTGGACCTGCTGTTCTTTTGTTCATTTCTTTTGTACTTTTTAACCGGACGGAGGGAAGGTGGGGGCCGCTTAGGCCATGGCCCCACCTCAGTCAATGAAAATTCTTTTTTTTACATTGAAAAAATTAATATTTTTTAATTGCATAAGGTACTTTTTGTATTATAATTCGGTTTGGCCCTACCTGGATCCAAAAGTTGAACTGTCGGCCCGCCCCTGAAAAAAATCCTGGCTCCACCCCTTTTTTTAAATTTGTAGTTCAGAAGGGAGGGGAAATTTTTCTCCTCAGTAGAGTCTGTCTTTATACTGAGCTATTTAAGCAAAAAATTGAAGGTCTAATTCAATGTTATTAACATCTGTGGTTCTGTATGACTATTGGAACATAATCGATATTTGCTGATATGCCAATTATACTTTTCGATTGACGACAAGCTCACACGGCATTGGTAATGTTATTTGGTTGAAAGCAACAAATGAGAATGAGTTTCTTGGATCAAATTCTCTGAAACTAAAGTAACTGAACTAGAGATCTTCTCTTTTATTTAGTGCCCATCGTTGCTGATTCAAAGAGGGAGTGTTCTCTTTTCTCAAGAGACAAGTAGCTAGGCGAATGATTATAGTTAATCTTTCACAGAATGAGATTCAGTGAATAGATGTGGACATTCCTTTGATTCAGTTGTTCCCGATGTTATCATAATCGATTTTTGAAAGATGGCTCTCGAACATTCCTTGCTGGAAAACCCAGTGCCCGCCCCAGCGGACGGACGTCTCCTACCGGGGAAACCACGATCTGCAATGGAAGTGGAAGATGAAACTCTTCCTGTGGAGGCCAATACTTCGGCTGTGAGACCAACTGTCATTGTCCCTGAAAAAACCTTGCAGAAAATTGTTTATGAAAGTTGTAGCACGGTGCTTCGGGAGGTTCTTTATGAAGGTTGCCTCAAGTTCAATGTGCCAGGTGCAAGGTGAACACCCATCTTACAGAAAATTGTAGATTCAACCAAGATAGTCAAGTTTCCCAAAACAAGGGAGATCAACAGGAAGGTGGTCGGTCGACGGTTATGATCACCCGTCGACAGGCGAGAACAAATCAAAATACCAAGCCAGATGGGGACTAGGAAAATACATTCCGTTTCTGCTTTGTTTCTATGCTTGATCTCCAAGAGTTGGGTTCTCAATTGCTCTTTGTTTTTTATTCTATGCTTGATCAAAGTAAATTTGATGCTTGGAAAATTACACTTTCTTATTATGCTGCTGTTAGCAACATTTCTTATGATTTAAGTGTCGCTAGGGTCATTATGGGATGGTGTCTGGTTCTATTTCAGAAGTGTTTGCTGACAAGTTTTGGATTCAGGCTACTTGCAGATGGCAAAGTTCTAATTTTACTTTCCTTGTTTTTGGGATATATTTACACCCTAATATGTTAGTCAGACGCTATCTGTTGTGCCAATTGAAGGACATAATTAAGAACATACAGCTGCCATGTGTTCTTTCGGGTTATTTCAATGCTTTAAGGGGTCTTTGTGTTAAAACGGGAAGAGCCCCGAATAGAGCAGCGTGCATGGACTTTAATAACTATCATTCAGGACCATAGATGTAAGTACTCCTGCTCTTATAATAGAAAAGATGGTGATAATGTTCTTTGTTGTTTAGACGGGGTGATGGCTAAACAAGTGATGGTGTTTTTCTAGTAACTAGAGCTTTCATTTAGCTATGAAGCCTCGCACAATCTCCTATCGCAGTGCCTTGGTTTTGCAGATAAGAGTGGTCAATCAGCAAGCACGGTGGAAGAAGATGTTCAAGTTCTTCAATTGTTGGTTGAGCCGTCCAGATTGTGAGCAGCTTGTTAAGTTTTGCTGGCGATCAACTCCTACTGGTTGCCCGATGTTAAGGGGTCCTTGTGTTTGACATCCTCCTCACCCAGAATTGATAATTGTTAAATAGAGTAAACATTAGGCAGTTCCATTCATAAGCTTGTTCATTAATACACCTAACTTAATGGAGTCTGACCTGCAACCTGTGTAGCTTACCTGAATTCCGATGGTTTGCCTCTCTAATTGCTTGACACTACCGCCGGCCAGATGATTTGTGCTACGATTCATGCCGTCTCTGCTTTGAACATGGTGTTATAACAAAAGATACATTGAATTTGAAGTTCACGATCTTTCATTTAATTTTCTGCTTCTTTCGCAGTTTAGGTAGCTAAATGAAAACAAAAATGTGGTTTTGTTATCCCAACAAAATCTGATATTGTACCTGAAAATTTTCAATTTAATTTCTCATTTATAAGATGAATCGTTTTGTCTAATAAGTGGAAATATTTCTTCTGCTCGACATAATCTTTAGAGGACAAAGTATTGCTGTCTCAACGAATCTCACACAGGCAAAAAGGTCCTCTTTTTAGTAACAGGCGTTTTTGTCCTTTCAGAGCTATGGTGGACACTTTCGTTCCGTCCATTTCCACAACATGGCATCGCTTTTCTTTCCACCAAACTAATAAGCCTTATTAATTTCTACACTTACTCAAGCACCTCGAAGCGTGAGACAATATCTCTCTTCTTTCCTCGTTAAAATCTATCTAACGAAAAGTAGTAAATTACTCGAAGTAACTTGTTATTATTCTTCATAATCATAAATTCTATATATAGGCAGAATCTAATGTTCATTCCCAAGTTCCTAACTATTATATGTTCAGTAGATTGATTTCTTTAAAACTAGTTTTAAACTTATATAATTACAAATGTTTCATCATATGCGAGCTCATTGTTCCATGTATCCTTTATGTTGTTTTGTTTAATTAATTCACTGTTTCTCCACCTCCTTCTCATGCGGCTGACGGCAACACGCAACTCTATTTCAAATACCAAAGTTCAGAAGCCTGCAAACTTCTGTGTTTTATTTAGTTATTTAGGCAGCAAGAGCTTTACACAGGCTAGCAAAGCTTTTGGGAATCAGAAACCAACAGGCATCCTGATATTGCTACTAGGGTTGACAATGCGATATATGAGGTCGCTGTAGGGTGCACGGTTGCCATCCTCAAGGAACTTCACGTCCAAGTACCTGTTCCACAACATCACTCCTTTGTAGTTCTCGTGCTGACGTGCTATCTTTAGTGCACCTGGAAGCTCTCTAGGTGAGATCCAGCGTTGCTCCTCGGAGTCGGGGTTGGCAATGATACCCAAGTACAAGTCCACGTTACTAAAGTCTCTGGCCCAGTTTTGCAACGATGCCTTAAAGGCTGCGGTGTCCTTCGGCTGGTAGGTGCAGGGTTGGCCATAGAAGCGTGGCCACATCTTGCTGAACAGACCCGTCTTGAGTGCATTGTAGAGTGGTATGTCTGCTTGGCCAGCGTTATGGTTGCACCCTTGGGATGCCGTCAGGATCATGTTCTCGTCCATCTGGTTCAGGTCCTGTGCCAACACATCCCAGTAGTCTTGTGTCGAGCCGTCATTGATGTAGAAGTCGACGCCATCGAGCTTCACTTTGCCGAGGGGGCCATCGATGCCGTTGCCGCTCATGTACGTGTCGTAGATGTGGGCAGCTAGCTGGTGCGCCTCCTGTGCCGATGCGAGTGTGTATTTTTCAACGTCGAGCCCTCCAATGGAGAGAAGCACCTTCACCCCAAGTTGCTGGCAAGAAGCGATGTCCTCCTGAAGGCTCTTGCAGCCATTGGTCTCAGCATCGCAAGCGGTGCCGAAGTCGAGTCTCGGAGTTCGGCCGATGCCAAAGTTGGTGAGGAAGGCCAAGCTCACGTGGCTGAAGTGATTAGTTTCACATGTGGCTCTGAGTTCGGCCTGGTTCAAGTTTTTCATGTGCGATCCCCAATAGATGGCCATCTGGTCGGCATGAGCATTGATGGTGAAGGCAGTGGCCACGCAAAGGAAGAGAAGGAAGGGCAGGAAGGGAGTTGAAGAGGAGGAAGCCATTGTTTTCCTCTTTTCCCTTCTTATTGGGTATTGGCTCTGGTAGTGGTGATGGTTGGCCTAATGGGGATGTTGAGGTTCTTATATAGGTGAACCATGCACTGTTTGTTAATGTATACTTATGAAACTACTAGAAGTGAGAATATCAGATCATATTTAAAATACTTGGTAGAAATAAAAAGTAAGTGGAATGGGTTTTCACTTTTCTTGTCACTATTGCCTCGCATCTTTTTCGGACATCATCATTTCATCTACCACTGTCACGGTAACTCAAAAGGTTTGGCAAAAGCTTAGTAATTTGGCCATAGAAGTTAAATTTGGGGTATATAGTACAGAAAAAAACAATGATGCTTGTTTGAGGAAGAAGAGATTTTTGCCCTCTTCTTTTAGTATAGTCACAAAAAACTGTCACCTGATAAAAATGTTGAAAACAATGAAAAAAAAAGCCCAACCTTTTCCTGTTTTTTTTTTTTTAATTTCAAACTCAAAATTTTGCATTTTTTTCCTCCTTATTTTTGCATTATAGTTCAAACTTAAGTTAAATTATTTACCTACATTCTTGTCATAACTAAAAGACCATCTTTTAACATTTTTCAAGTTAAGTTTTGTGTTTTCTTTTTGTGTTTTCTTGTTATTTTTAATTTATTTTACTTTTTCCTGATTTCTATTAGTTTTTTTTTTAATTTGTTAATTTTTTGCCAACAAATTTAGCTGTTTCGAAAAATACCCGAAAACCTTTGTTGTTCAAAAGCTGCGTAACTATGGTTTTTACCTCTTTGTGCTATTATGTTTTCGTGACAACTAGCACACGCATGTGAGCTTTATGATGTGAAGAATGATGTAATTTTTACTCCGCATATTAGACTTTATGTGCCATTGTGATTAATTTTAATGTTCTTAAAATAAGATCGGTTATGTTTAGCGAAACAACTTTTTTTGTCAGTTTTCAAGATGATTCTCATATCTTAGCAATTCATGCTTTCATTTTTCTCTCGAAATTGGTTTAACTTTCTTTTACAAAATTAAAATGTCTCCGTTAAATGTTTAGCATGCGGTCTTACGGATGGATTCCTTTCTGTCTGAAAAAAAAAAAAAGGTAGGATTTTTTTTTAAAAAAAATGGGAACACGGAGTAGACGACACGGAGGATAAAAAGCACGTCATATAACGAAGCTGGTTATGAATGCTTGTTGAAAAGTCTGTATGGATGATTTGGTTAAGAGGACACATGTCATGCGCTGAGAGCTACACGCTGCTATACATGACAAAATCTCATCATATTGCTTGATTAATGCGTGTTTTTTGGAATTGATCAAGCAAGCGGGGGACCACATTGGTGCGGTGGCCGGACAATGTGACGCCAGATCAGAAAACGGGAGAAGAACGGTCTGCTTTTTTTCTCTTTTCTTTGTTGTTTTTTCCCCCCTTTTTTTTTCTAGT
>JAANDH010001591.1:0-41685 GCA_011799765.1 Nymphaea thermarum | reverse complement strand
GAGAGAGAGAGAGAGAGAGAGAGAGAGAGAGAGAGAGAGAGAGAACACTTTCTTGCTTCTTCACGTGACCCCTAATCTCATATTAAAAGAGATTAGGGTTGGTAACTTACCAATTACAAAATCAGTCCACTAAATATAAGAAAATATTTAAAGAGCTGCTATTCAACTTTCTAATATTGCAGAAACACTCTTTAACAGAAACCATTGTTATTGTTGACTTCAGGCCGAATGTGGCCTCTCGGAAGTATCTATGATTTTATCTTTGATGCACTGGTAATGCATCTTTTTAAGAATCCTAAGTAGAAGTCATGGATGCTCTGCTTTTTATTTGATAGGCGCTGTCAGTAATCAATTTGTTGTTTTGGGTAGTCCAGGTCTTGCCTTGTCATCCATTGGAAAGTTTTACATGCGTTGCTGCACACGTTCAGTATGGAATGCAATGTACATTTAATTGCAGTTCAGCTTCATTTGTTGTGTTAGATATTTTTTGAGGGAGTTACTAATATTGTAATTTGGAACTGACTCAAGGCATTGGGCACATTCATTACGGAGTGGGATGAAGGAAGAGTTGTCTGTAATACCCTGCTGGCAACAAAGGAGTCTGCAAGGATGTATGCTGAGAGATTGGCAGAACTTGCTCAAAGATTGGGTTTCGATGGCTGGCTGGTAAATCTATAAACTACAAGTTCTTCTGTTTGGCTTCCAAGAATATTCTACTCTGTCATAGTGAACTAGTTTGCCCAGTTTGGATCTTTCATGGTAATGGACCGGACTTGAACAATTGGTCCTAGAATGGGATACATTCTGTTGGTGGCATGCTAATTCAGATTCTGTGAGAGCATGCTTCTTTTTAATGTGGGATGATATGTACTTCAATTCTCCTTCTCAAGTATGATTGCTGCAGATGCTTGTCACGTTTTGTATTTGTATAACCAAGTACAGGCAAAACATGAATAAAAATATCGCGTGGTTTGTGTAGTGATTTGTTCTTATATGGAATGACTTCATAGGCAATTATCTTTAGAAATAAATGGGCTTAATAAGCTTGTTTTTTTATATTCTTCAAATTTTCAATTTTTGAACCTTTTTGGTAATTTTGGAAAGAGTTAGTCGTGCACCACTTACATTGTTAAATAGTGGGGCTCAAACTGGAAGGGGCTCAAACTGGAATTTGCTGAAAGAAAAGCATGCTAAACAAAATGAATGTTAGTGTAATTTGGGGTTACTGTGAATGCGTGCTCCTTTTAAGTGGAATTCCAAAGCATCCATCTTTTTTACCTCTATACGTATCTGGTCTAATTATCTTGACACAAATGTCGTTCCATTTTAGGTAAACATTGAAGTCAATCTGAGTTCAGATCAGATCAGTAACTTGAAAGATTTTGTAAAGCAGTTATCTCTAGCTATGCATTCTTCTGTGCCAGGATCATTGGTTATATGGTATGTTTTATGTTTTAGTACTTTTGGCTCTAAATGGATCCTTTCTGTTATTATTAACAATTAGGATATGATTGACTGATTTAAGCTGTTGGATATTTTGATATGTAACAAAAGGTATGATGCTGTGACAATAAATGGTGACCTTATTTGGCAAAATCAACTAAATGCAGAGAACAAGCCATTCTTTGATTTGTGTGATGGTATATTTGTCAACTATTCATGGAAGGTAACTGTTAGTGTGGCCTTTTGTCTTTCTTAATTCTTTTTTTATTTTTTAAACTAAAGTTTTACCGTGATAATTTGTAGGAAGACTTCCCAAAAAGCTCAGCTATCTTAGCTGGTGACAGAAACTATGATGTATACATGGGCATTGATGTATTTGGAAGAGGTACCTATGGTGGTGGACAATGGAATGTACGTATGCATGACAAACACAAAGAAAAAAATGAAAAACTTTTACTTTAAATAAGCAAGTAAATTATTTCCTTACTAGCAAGTTCGCTTGGGGATTATGTTGATCAATGTTTTGTTGCGTTCTTTAAATTTTCTTGTCCTTCAATAAGAATAATGTGATGCTAGAGGGAACCTAGTACTGCATTATTCATGTTAAGAATTTGAGAAACATTGGAAAAGAAATGCAGTTAGAAATTTGAAACAAAATAGATGGATATCGGTGCATATAGAGATCTATTTGTGGCGGTGGACAAGCCATCCCAAGCTGAATGTACATGGTTTACTTTCTGATGAACGAGTGAGCATTCCTCTGACATTGATTGCATAAAAGCATCATTCTTATTGAAATTAGGCACAAAAAGCATCTTTTTCTCTCTTATATATATATGTGTGTGTGTGTGTGTAGATGTTTTCCATTTTATCTCCGTGAGTAATATTCTTATAAAATCCAACTGTATAATGGCTGAAAATGTTGCAATAGAACTAAAAAAAGAAGTCATGCAAATTAATTGTGGAAATTACATTTTATGAAGTTCTAAAGATTAACCTCTTAGTTTTCTCTGCTCACAAAATTGAATCTAGACATCGACTTTTCAAGTTTTTTTTTTCTTTTCATTCTTATGTTTCAATACATTTTTCATCTATTTCAATCATTAGATTTACCAAAAAACAGCTTAAGACACCAAGAGGCACATACTGGAGGCATAATTTAAGGATCTATTATATATATATAAAATCATGTCCAAGCTTCATCAGTTTGTATCTGTGTCTGGGAAGGATACTTGTGCCAATGCCTGTGGAACATAGTAATTCTTTTATTGCTTCATGCAATGCATTCTTCTCATTCTGGATTTTATGTTATTATATCTTTCTTTTTATGTTTTCCTGTCTTGTGCACTGAAAATTGCTGATTTTTTTTTATGTACATATTGCAGACAAAAGTTGCACTTGATGTCCTGAAACATAGTTCTGTGTCAGCTGCAATTTTTGCTCCTGGATGGGTATATGAAACTAAACAAGAACCAGATTTCAGGACTGCACAAAATCGGTAAGGAGTTATTCTTGCACTCTATCTGTGCTCATGCTGTTTACAAACAGTTGCATATGTACCTTATTAGTAGCATAAACTATGAATAAGTCACCTGAAGCATTACAATGCAATTGATGACATACAAAGGATATATGTATTAGTTGTCTTCAAATCCTTATATTTGTTTACACTCGGGTTCTGTTTCTTTTCATGAAAATCAAGTACTACTTTAATTGGCTTGATTATATATTTGTTCCAAAACTTATTCTTGTGGTGTTAGACATTAGAAATAGTTCTTTGAAGTAACCTCATGGGAGTAGGACCACCAATCAAATGGTTTAGGGCCTTTAGGCATCAAATACTATGTAAAGTGACATGTTCACTTACAATATATAACATTTATGTCGAATGGAAGTGGATACCTATAGATGAAGAAATGCATAAACATGTAGATCCATCCTCTCTCTCTCTCTATACACACACACACACACATAAGCAGAATGGTATTATGTCTATGTATAATGTATATATTTCTATGTGATATCATGTTTAAGATTTGTTTTTCAGTTTAAATTGTAGTTCGCCAGTATTTGGGTGATTTGTCTATCTTACTTTTGCATCTGGATATATTATGGGAATGTAGTTTGTATTCTACAGTTTTAGGCACTTACAGGAGTATCTAAATGACCCAAATAAATGAATTGGCTACAGTTTTACCAAAAGAAATTTGGTGACTACAGGAACAAGTTAATCAAGTAGTCAAAAGTGCTACTTGGTGCCTAGGTGGCAAGGCCCTAAAATGCTAAGTTAAGGGACCTAGGGCATGGAAAAACAGGTTCTTGTAGCGACTCGAAAGATATTTCAAAATGAATTACAAGTTCAAGAGTTTTTAAATGTAAGATAATTGAATGATTAGGATGATTTAGAACAATTGAAGCGCCAGTTAACACTTATTTTAGGTAAAAACCAAGAAGAAACTTGCACCTCCCACTTATAGGCCCATTAGAACTCGCTAGGCACTAGAAGTGACTAGGGATTCCAGGCAGCCTAGCTGAGTTCTGGGACAACTTTCGATGACGTGGAAAATTATATAAAAGTGTAAATTCTATGCATGGATGTACATGTACATATACAATGGGTATTTTTGCTTGTATTTTTATTCTTATGTGAGTGTTGGGGGTTTTCTGGTCAATAGCAACCATGACTTTCTTGATGACTAGGTGGACGTTTATATATTTTTGCAGTTATATGTGTATGCCATTCAAGAAAATGTTTTGGTTTTCTTGGTGAAATAAAAATATATCCTGGGTTACAGAAATGTGTTCGTGAGTTGATCCAGACATAAGTCATTATCTTCTTTGATGTATATTCAAGGAAATGCAATTGATTTCACAAAGCATGTAGCAGTGCATTGATCAGATGATAGCAGGAACTACTCAAACAATATTTCAGAATGCTAAAATTTGTTGGTAGAATGAATATCAAGTTTCCTGGTTTGCAGTTGGTGGGGTCTTGTAGCAAAATCTTGGGGTTTGGTCCAAAAGAACCCAAGAACATTGCCATTCTACTCGAACTTTGATCAGGTGAGCTTTCCGATGATTTGATAGTGCCGCTCGAAATGCAAAGGCTAGAAAAATAAATTTTGGCAGCAGAAGGAAATAGGTCAAATAAGATATAAAAATAAGAATTTGAAACAATGTGCTTCATAAAGCAAGTATTCCACTTTGCACCAACAGTTAAAAAAAAAACATATTTGTCCATGCATACAATTTTTTGTTTTGATATTTTGGTGATCTCAAACACATGGAGCCACTGCAACCCCATTGCTGCATTTCACAAATCCAGCACCAGAGAAAAGATATGTATGGCTGCAGATATTCACGTTCACATCTATTCATTCTATTTTTATGCCAAAGCCAGAGCCAGTTTGCTGGGATATTCTACAAGTTGCACTGCAATGACATTCTTAGTGAAATTTGTACATTAACTGCTGCTTTTCATTGATTTCATTCACTGAAAATGAAGACAGAGCATGACATGTTTCTTTGTTAATTAAGTTATTCAGAAAATGAAATACCTAATGTTATATTTCCTATTTGTACCCCTACGGCCTCAGACATGCTTCTTTGAGGGCTCTCTTGCCAAATTGGAATGCCACCTAGCAGTTGGGGCAGTTTTTTCCAATTGCCATATAAGACCCAGGTTATTATTATTTTTTACCTTGAGTTGAAGTCTTCATAAATAAAAAATAGCAAGAGCACTTTATGTAGTACAAGGTTACCCCCCTCTTGCAAATCAGAAAAACCAATAACTAATCGGATGCTGTATGAAGTTCTAGTCTTTTGAGATATCAAGTTATTTGATAGTTGATATATATTTAATGGAAAGGATCAGTCCTTTGTTTTGTTGATGCGGTTGTTTTTGGTAGCTATTTTGAGAAGAAAATAATTATTTAGAAATTGCTCGCTTTCCACTACTCAAATCATGCTTACATACGTCCTTGATTTTCTCAATCTTAGAAAACCAGATGTTTTAACACTTCAACCTGTTACTTTTGTGAATTTTAAGTAGGTTCGATAATGACTAATAAAATGTGATTGATCCCTTGTTTAATTTGAGTTCATAGATTTACATATTTAATCGAATTTATGACAAACCGCTTCCTTTTTTTTTAAAGGTCATCACTGCTCGAAAGCAGAGAACCTTAAGGGTAGACCTGATAATCACTTATGCACTTGCCTTTGACATTAGGCCAAATAGTGACAACTATTTTCCATATATTCAGCAGTAAACTAGTAAAAAGAAGTATATAAGCTGCAATGTTTTGTGCATTGTAGATAGCGAGATGCAGTTCATGGTTTTTCTATTCTGTAACATTTGATTTCAACAGGGTGTTGGTCGCCATATTTTTGTTGAAGGGAAATTAGTATACAATAATTCATGGAGCAATATTTCTTGTCAAAGTATGCAGGTTAGTGCAAATGTGCTATTACTCAAAACTAATGCAAATATGTTTTTTTTTTTTGGGAAAGTGATTAATCCATTCCTCCATTTTAGCTAGCTTTTGCCTTATGAATGAAGTTTATTTAGGTCATTTGTTGTATATACAAGATCATGCAAATTAATCAATGACAGACTTTGTCTAACTAGTTTCCTTGCAGCTCTATTGCCATTGCCTGCTACAAAATGTTTAAAGGGTAAAGTCTGGTCAAACATAGAAATGATGTCATTCCCCATATTCAATCGTGTCCATGTGAGATAATTGATCAACTTTTGAAGTAAAGACTGCTTGTTGATATGTCAATTACCTACAAGTTCGTTCGTTCTTTTCCCTCTTGAAATGTTTAATCTGTTTGGTTCCAAAGCATGAAAACTTATGATTATTCTGTTGTTCATGGTTGATATTCACAAGAACTTCTAGCTGGGTATCCTCCACCATTGCATGAGACACATCTTCTGCCTGTTCAAACTTTTTGTGTTCAGATGTTGCTGTAGATTAACTTCTTAGGGACTGATGAGACTTACAGATTTGATAATGAGCAAAAACATGAGAATAAGATGGAAACAAATGGAGATTGGATCAGTCAGATAATGTCTTCCGAAAATTAGCAATTTTCATGGCTGATGGAAGAGATGATGGACAAAAAAAATTGTTGAATCCGTCTGGTTAGTTCATGATGCAAAATCAAGAACATCCTCATATAGGATCAAAAGATTGATACCCTTTTGGTCGGCCTTATACTTTCATAATTCACATAGGGTAGCTACATCTGAAGGTACATCTACGTTGGAGCTTGGAGATAAAGTAGGATTTTTGATAAAACTTGTTGGACCAATTAAATATATTTATTTTTGAAAATTAATAAAGGCATCCTTTTGTGTTCCAAGTGAAGGTGATGACTGATGATAAGTAACACAATGAGTGCAACATGTACATGTGAGAATGATGTGAATGAACCAAAGGATAAGAACGATGCCAGTCAATTAGAAAGAAAAAGTTGATTAACTCATATATTAGCTTACCATTACATATGAAATAAGGTTCTCACAAATGTGAAACAAGTTTCCAGAAGCTTTCCTCTCTTTGAGAGAAGCACGTGCATTTTCTTTCTCTGAAGGGGAATTCTCAGGAACCATGCTTCCCACTTTATGTAGAAGATTCTGGTAATAATTTGTAGAAATCTTAGAATGAGAATTACATACGTGTTTATTTAGGGACAGATAAATTGATCTTCATGGACGACCATTACTGAAAAATGAACATTTAATACTGCCATGTGAAAGTATATCTCCTCAGATCTGACTATTGAAATGTAGAGTAACACATCAAAAACACAAAAACTAGGGTGCCATAAGGCTCTAAAAATGAAATTACATATGGAAAATTAATCTATTTATCAATGAAATAGATGCTGTGAATAGTTTGGTCCTCATTTGGTAAGTTGAGTAGATGCAAGCAGCGAGCATTCTCTTCCATACTAGAATATTTCTCTTAATTAAAAAAATCAATTCAGGAGTCCTATGGCATGCTTATGGTAAAAAATAATTGCAACTGAAATAATGCCCTTACTTCATAGAAGATAGAAACCAAGATTGAATCTTTATTTTGTTATCAGATGATGTTGAAAAATAATTTTGCATCTTTGTTGGAGGAGACCTGATTTTTTGGAGAAGTAAGAAGCAGGGGGTGGAAGCAAGATTAAGTGCTAAATCTGCATATAAGGCTATGGCCCAAACTGCCACAGTAATGATAGGTGAAGTTTGTTCCTTTACCCATGAAGATGATGTTGTTAGCCGCCGGCTAACAAGGGCATGTGAGAGGGAGGAGAAGAGAGGAGAAAACGCGAGAGAGATAGAGACAATCCAAAAGCATGCTTCATCAGGGCAGATCACCCGCTTAAATACAAGTAGTCACAGGGTAGAGGAAGATTAAGGGACTTCTCGATGGGAGGGTGGAGTTAAGGCTGGCTCGGATTAAGATAAGCTATTAAGGAGAGGGGTTAATGGTGGGCGGCTGGAGTTAAGGCGCTAGGGAGTTGGGTATTGATGAAGGTATTGATGAAGGTCTAGGGAAGGCCAAGGGTCGTGCGGGGTGGAGTAACTATGATGGGCTAATGATGAGGTAGTGGGTGAGCTACGAGGAGGTGACTCTTGAGTTTACGAGGTGATGAAGGGTGGTTTCCAAGGGAAACGACGACTGACATTAATGAGATGGAGGCTGGTTTAATGAGGCCGTGGGGCCCAACAATTACTCCAACTGCTTCCCACGATCTGTATATGGATCATAACAGATGTATGATAATAAAGTTGCTACATTCATCGTTAACAATCTTGTATGAGTGGAATAAGCATATTGAGGCAGATTGTCATTACATCAAAGATAAAGATATGGTTCAAGCAGGGAATATATCTACAGTTCATGTCTTTTCTAAAGATCAAGTAACAGATATGTTCACCAAGCCTCTTCCTATTTTTGATTTCTCAAGATGTAGTGATAGGCTGAGCATGATTGATATGGTCCAGCTTGAGGGGAGGTGTTGACTGTTGAGAAATATTGTCGTGTGGGGTTTTTATAGATTAATAGAAAAACTGTCAGCTGTTTTTGTTATTTTTCATTTGTTTGGTGGACTATTTTGTAAAGGTTATTTTTCATTTATTTGGTGAAGTATTTTGTAAACTGCTCTTACTGTCCTTAATCACTACTTTGAAGTGATTAGTGCTTCTAATTGAATGAGAATGAGATTTTCTGTTTCTTCTTCGACCGAGCTTCAACTGTACTAAATTTGCACATGCATGGTATAAGAAATAAATCATTTAGTTAATGCAAAAAAGTGTTCAGCTACAAAAATACCTAAGTAATGGTTAAATTGAAATTAATAGAAGATGTGAGTAAAAAAAGTTATGAATGGACAAAAGATGTTTGTCATATAAACATGAGTTTGAGAAACAAGCACATTTTTATTTCTTTTTCGCGTCTTAACTTCTCGGTAAGTGAATGATTTTCAGCTCTAGATTTGTTGGAGAACACTTATTCCATAGACATCTGTTTCTTTAATTGAAATTACAAAATATTTCATATCACTTTCTTCGTCAACCGACAGTCCATTTAATGGATATAAACCTTTTCTGCAATTCAGGATATCCAATATTAGTTTGCAATAGTAACTGATTCTTGTACTTTTCTCATTGCTCCTTTAACTTGTAGCCTGTTCTGGGGGTTGATGTTGATGCTGCCAAAAGTGCAATCCAAGTACTGGTAAAGTAAGTAACTTTTCCTGCACTTTGAAAATTGACTTCTATTTCATGTGTTAGTAAAAAAATTGGATTGTTCAATATTTCATTAAGCAATCGGCAGTTTGCAGTCTTATTTTTGTTTCTCCATCTTTCTATTAAAATTATGGTGATGACAAGAACCAAACATACATTACCATACTAGGGATCACTGAATGTATCAAATCCTTGCACTTTTGCACCCTCAAATCTAGCTTAAAGTCAAACCTCTTTATTCAATGGATATAACATGAACAAGCAAAATATGGATAACAGCATACAGTTAGTTGCTCAGACATGGTCAGAAATTTCCTTGCCACTGACCTAATGACGGTGTTGTATGAGCCTATGAGGACACTTTTTCTCATGTTTCTATGAGGATTAGTTATGAGTGATCTCTTGGCAGCTGCTTCTTTCATGAGCAGGACAGCTGGTAAGGCCCTGCAGAGTAGCAGCCCATTTTAGTGTATTTGAATTATGTCAGCTAAATTATGAATATTGAGCAATTAGCTGAATTATGTCAGAAAAACGAGTTTCAAAAGAGTTGATTGTCATTCAAGTGAAATTGAAGGTCTAGAATTATTTGCAGCCCCAGTCTATCCATCTCAGAGCTTAAGCTTCTTATGGGAAAATATTCAACTTTGATGAGGCTACATAGTCTCGATGATGAAAAATGACAATCCTATTCCTTCATTTGTGGACGTGATCTCATTTCCTGCTTTCCTTGTCGTGAGAGAATCACCATAATGAACATCTTCACTGGAAGATCCTCTGGATCTCTGCACTTCCAGACAGGGACTCGAATTGAGTCCTTCAAGGAAGCCAAGAATTTGATACCTGGTGACTTGAGGTGCACCTCTTGGCATAATGCAATATGGGTTTGCCTAATACCAGCCTGCCAATCAGAGAGAAAAAGAAAGAGAAAAAGTGGTCACGATCTTATGATGTCATATATAGATTAACACAATTTGCTGCACTTCACACCAAAAATAGATTCTTACATGATGTGTATATCTTTACGCAATGTATGCATCAGTCGTTTGCTTTGTTTTTTTACTTTTTCTGACTGTTTTTATTTAGTTTACTGCACACATGTTTCTATCCAAATGTTTATGTATTTTCTCAGTTAATATTTTATGAAATCCCACAGTTTTAATGAACCATCTTATAGCGGAGCCCAGACCATCATGCTCACTGGGAGACTTGAAGACGATCATTATTTCATGGCATTGCTTTTCTGTGGGGAGGTTCTTTTGTCAGACATGCCAATCCATGTTTCATATTCTGTAAGCAACAACAAACCTTTTTATCCTTTTTTCGTTGTAAGCAATTTTTGATTTGGCTCCACTTACTGTGGATCTTTTCAGCTAGAACTGTTTCTTCAAATTGTATAAGAATCACTTTGGACAGAAACCATTTAACGAGATTTATGTTTATGAGAAAATTCATCCCTGTGACTGTTGCTTTATCCTAATTCAAATTTATCTAATATGAAGTAAAACGCCAATCATTGCAACTAGCCACCATACGTGGCTGTTTTTTTACCATAACTATTGAAGACATGTTTGCAAGTTGCAAATTGATTATCATATGACCTATGGAAGCAAGTGTCTTTATCATGTTAATATTGCCAAATACGGATAGTTTTTTTCCCATAACTATATTCATATATGTTTCAAAGTGATTATTGTAATACCCATGTGGTACCATAATGGGGGAAAGATATCCTCGAGAGGGGGAGAGGGTTGGGGGAGTCTGCCAAAAACAAAAAAAAAAGACCATGAATATTCTGTGGTTTTTATGGTGATCGTATATATACTAGAAAATTGAAGCCTGTCCCAATCATGATCGAATTAAATGTGTAGTTTCAGAAAATTCAGATGTTTGATATATTTTACCTGAAAATCAAAGTGTTCATACAATACTGCGAGATTAATTTTGTTTGACCATTATAGAAGCATCTGCTTGCTGTCAGGATTGAACCTGACGTCATCCTTTGTCTTGTAGGTGCAGTTAAAGCATAATTCTCTGTTGGGCCTGGCGTTAGAATTTCAGTCCATCTCCAACAAAAGAAGCATGATACTTCTTGCACCTGAAGGACGATTTTCTTCTGATAAGGTTGCTGCTACTGGTGAAGTTGATGGTGCAAATGAATTACCAAGAAAATTTGATGCGATCATGCCTTTGCAAGTTAATAGCTTATCCACTCAAAGTGACACAATGACTAAATGGATCTTGAACGAATGCAGCCTTGAAATGCCTGGACATACATTACAAAACATATATGTTGTTTCATATAAAGAAGTATCTGCTCCAGAGAATGCAGGCCCCACTCTTACAAGCTCAACAAACTATCATGCATTGCTTGGGCATATTACAATTCGTACTTCCATGAAGAACATGACTTTTCCCCCGGGAAATGCATGGGCATTTGAAGGTGAAGACTTATTTTGGTCCTCTAGCCCTGAAGGAATAAAAACTATCAGTGTTAAACTTGTATGGAGACTTGAGGCGGAAAGTTCAGAAAGTAGGCCTCTTTACACAAGGTTTAATATATATGTAAGAAAATTAGTAGGTGGACCAGATGAAGATATTACTGGGCAGGAAGAATATCTTGGGGCAGCAAGAGTTGAAGCTTTCTATGTGTCAGCTCTGGCAGTTGAACCAAATGTTACATATCTGAGGTTCATTCTTCAGGTTTGTGCTGCCGATGGTACTGTAGGGAAACTTGCTGATGCTCCGGTGCTGCTAGTGGCTGTGCCTCGTTAGTTTACGAGGCGCTTCTCTAAGTGTACTTGTTTCATTCAAGAAGAATAAGTCTTAAGTATGAAGAATAAATCTATGCAAGTCAGACTTCCAAGGCGAAAAGCTTGTATTATGATATGTTGGTGTTCTAAACTAGTTGAGCATATCTTTGAGGATGACCTTCATTGCTTCCCGTGTAACCAGCTTATAAAAAGCACCATGATCTATATATATCACAAGCATGTGGATACAAACCTACACTACATGGACTCGAAGTTGGGTTTGTTAAAGCAATAATTATTTCTTAAAGCTTAATTCACAGAGTACTGTTTACTATTTAGGCGCAAAGCCATGATGTGTAAATATCCATGAAAGTATAACATCAACAAGGATGTGTCAGGGCAGGCGACACTCATGTGACTGTGGATGCAACATTGTAAATGATATGCCACTCTGGCACAAGGCTACGATAGATTCGATCACAGGAAACTCCCCATCTGCATATATTCACCAACATCAACGCCATTTTCAAATTCCTACCAATATGACTGAACGTTATAAGCTGAGTCATCTACGAATATCCGCACCCAGTCTGACAAGTTAGGTGGGGCTTACCTACTCTTAGTTGGTGATTGCCATTGTAAGGCCTTCCTTCCACCACTTGACTTGCTTATGTTAATCTACCTAAGGAATAATATACTGCACAGGTCATGGGGTTTTCTAAGGCAGGAAATTTATACTTTGTGTCAAACCCATGGGTATCTAATTGCAAGAGATTCTTCGCATGTGCCATGGTAAAGCCTGTGAACTCTGTAATTCCAATCATCTTGCATATGTAATATCTTGATAAACAGTTTTAGCTTAAATGATTGATCGTGCATATGTTATATCTTAATTAACAGTCTGAGCTTAAACGATTGATATATCTTTAGAGGAAAAGGCCATGCAAGATCAGGAAGTTCAACGATGGTACAAGGAGCTACTATTCCCAAGGATGTTGTGTATGAGATTTATGCGTCACAGATGTTCTGTTGCAGTTTGGAAAATATTTTCATGGTTGATCAAAATTAATATATAGAGAGCAACCGGCACAGATTCATAACAAGTAAAATAGAAAGAGATTTTGCTGAAGAATTCTACAAAAAGTTTTTAAGGGCGTTACTTAAATCGGCTGAAAGTGAAGTCACGGATTCAAATTTCATCCAAACAATTACGAAAGAAACATTACGTACGGATTACCTAACGAGCGGAAACTTTGGAGACCGTGAAACAGGTTACTTAAGGAACCCACATGCATACCCATAAAGTAATAAAGCATGGTGGGGAAGAAGGAGACCTTATCTATTCAAAAAATATCCCCATAAAAGTCTTGGAGGAGTATTTGTTTCCTTCTTTTTTTTTTTTCTCCTAAGAAATTAGAAAGGATGATTAATACATTGTGTACTAAAACTTTTTAATGTTTTTCTCATGCAAGTCAAAGAGTAACTCAAACCAATACATTTTTGGGTGGAAGCAGTAACAACATTTTGTGTATGTTTTCTCAAATACATCTACGAGTACCTTCAATGGACAAAGACTAGGGCTGGTAGACGGTCTGTTTCGAGATCTTGGGCATCAACTTCTTGTGTTGCAAAATACGGGACACTAAAATGCAAGTTGAAGCATAGCGGAGTGTAACCTCCATGCACCAAAAGAAGGCAGAAATGAAGATGTTTATTAGATGGTTGGATGAAATGCTCCTCTTATTCATCCAATCATGAAGATATTCATCCAATCATGGAGATGCATCTTCTTTCTGTTCGTTTGCGTGATGCTTATGAGAGTCCAACTGCAAAGCCTCTTAAATGTCTCATTTGTGGAATTTTCACCTGTCTATAGAGACTTTGTTGCTCACCAAGCAGAACAACTTAATCCTAAAAATAGTAATACACCATACTTTGGCTTTTGTAAGGAATCGATGCACATAAAAGTTAGAAACAGGATTGCTCCTGACAGCTATAGCTTGCTGTAAGGTTAGGCCGCACTTGGGGGTTGATTGATGGGGGAGAAGAACCCAATGGACACACTGTTCTTTGCCGTTCCATGCATTTCAAGGAAGTGAGGGAGGCCCCGCAGTGTCCTCTTGTCCACTGTTTGTACCTATTCGTGGCAGTGGCGGAGCTATATGTTGGTAGACGTGGGCAGTTAGTTTCACAATTTTTATTTTTATATAGAGACCTTCAAATATTTGCTGATTTACATATATTACAGTATTATTTGCTGATTATATGTCTGTTTCTTAAAGTATGAAACCTTTTAGATTAGTACCATTCAGCCAAAATTTTCTAGTTCAGCTACTGCTCTATGTTCTTATGTTCTCTTGGTAGGGATCAATTTTTGGGATCACATTAAACTCATAACGTCTCGTCGACTTGACAATGTTCACCTGTCCGTTTAACTTGCGATGTCTCATCAACTTGACAATGTTCACTAGTCTGATGAGTCATCAGACAAGTGGAGCCCTGGTCGTCGACCATGCTCAGACCCATGACGAAGAAAAGCGAGCTTTCCCGGCCCTTGGGGTCTGCAAAGACTGGAATTTGAAGCTCTAAAACTCGATGTCCCAATCAATCTTACAACTTAATCAAGAACTAATTCACCAGTTCTGCCGCCCAAGTCAACAACCACCAAGGTCTACACTGCCTTGTATATCCACTGAGTTGATTTTTTATTGGATTTGTACAGCTGATTGTTCATTCAATAATTATGAAACAGATTAGAACATAAGCCAGTGCGGCGCATCCAAGGTTCCTACTACGCCTACAATCTTTTTCAAAAAAAAAAAAAAAAAAAATCAAAGATGTCTGTGTCCTTTCCTTTCTTGACCATAGGCTAATATTTAAGTACATATATGCATTGGGAAGCTGTGAAAATGCTGTTTGTTCTATGTACCACCATCCTTTGTCGAGGGGTTGGCAAGACGAAGCGGGTGATGGCTGGTAGACAGTCAATCTCCGTTTTCAATAATTGGGACATCAACTCTTTATGTTGTGAAGCGAAGCCTACCCATGCACAAGTGCATGGAGGCAGCACCTTTAAACATTGAAAGTAGGTCGTATACCCTACAATCAATGCCAAACTTAAATTTTTCCCTTTGGAATTATCTGAAGTTGATCTAATATCCACTTCTGAATTCAAGGAAATGAAAAAAAAAACAATGTCAGTTCCCCATGCTTTGAGATTATCAAACTTTTGCAACCTGACAAGTACATGCTTAATTACTCTCTGCATAAGTCAGAGCAAGTCTTTTACAAGCTTAAACGAGCAACAATGTTAATTGCAGTTTTGGTGTTGGAAAAAAAATGGAGAAACTTATATAGACGGAAAGAAGTTTTAAAAAGGCATTTAAGGGACATAACATAGCTGGTGGGGTAGAAGACACCTAGACAGTAAGTTCGCGCTTCAATTCTCATGGGTTCTATTCCCTTGGTGCTAAAGATGAGGTAGGGTCATGAAGGCAGCCCTTTTGTCCACCCAAAGCCTCGACGTGGCCCAGAACCCCAGAGATAAGGAGAATTTTGGTTTTTTTTTTGGGGGGGGGGGGGGGGGGGGGGGGGGGGGGGGCGAGAAAGGGGCTTCAGACCTCATTCAAATGGTAGATAATATCTCACTCACCCAGACAAAAAGTTCTAAAGGAGAATGAAGTTCTTAAAAAACTATCCTAAAGGTAATGCTGTATGAGCTCTGGTCACTGCATGCTATGAGAAAACTCAAAAGTGGTGGGCTTGTGTAGGCAAGTGCGAGCACTGACCAACACAAATTGCTTATTTATACATTGGTGTCTCATAATCACTTTCTCATTTATTTATTGATGCTCTATAAAAATTTAAAATTTAAAGTATCAATACTCTTCCGCTAAAAATTTTCAAACTCCACAAGTGGTGCAAAATAGAATCCAAATTAAATCTAGGCACAGCACTTCAATGTCCTTCGTGACTTTTTCTCCTTCTCTTCTTGCAGCAGCTGTTAATCAATTAGGATTCTCTTACGGTCGACAACATGGGCAGCTTCCATGGCAACACGACTTATTTAGATTAATAAATCAACGCAAGCTTTGAAAAACCAAGAGTCTAAGCCTACGATTTTCTTTTCTACGGAGGCAAGAAGATGTTGGTGGTTGAAATTAGAGGTTCACACTAAATGCTGGGGCAGATGGCACAAGACGTGTAAGAATCTCTCTTCTTTTTTTAAAGATTTATAGGCTTAAATCTAATTGCTCTCGTAGCATTCGGTTCCTATATTATATAAGAAACGCGTTATTCTTAAATGAATTCGTTCGCATTTTCCTCATATTTGCAGTTTAATTTAAATTTCGCAGACATGAAAGCAACTTTGGATTCTGGGATAAGGAGAAGGAAAGGGGCTTCGGTTCTATTTTAGTAGGACATTGACGGCCACATATTTTAGAGGTGAGCAACAGTGGATCCATGGATTGAATTGAAAAAAGAAAAGGGAACTGGCGTCCTACATACGGCCGACGGACACATCAACTGTTGGGCGCTTTGCTTTTGAACGTGGGCGTGTCCTTCCCACTACTATTTCCTTGAGCCCTAAAAGGAATGCAACTCCACGTGAACTGTGAGACAAGGAATGACCAAAAACATTGGGTGAAGTTCTATCACCAACTACAAGCAAGCAAGTATGAGCATGCACATGACATATATGTATGTCTATAAGGTACTATATGAAACAATTAAACTATTAAAACTGTCTCTCTTTTTTAATGGTCAATAATGATTACAAACTAAGTCGGGAGGTACCTAGCCCGGCTCGGGGTCGGACTTCGAAATTGGGCGTCGGGGTGGCCTGATAAGTTATCGGGCCAGCCCGAGTAGGCCTTACTTAGCCCGATAACTTATATTTAATATTATATATATATGTATATTTTATTATGATTAATTATATTTATATATTATTTTATGTATATTTTAATGTTAATCAGGTCAGGCTGCTGTTATGGGCTGCAGCCCAGCTCGAACCTGACCACTTATAAGACCGACCCGATGCCCAACCTTATTATAAACCCGATGCCCAATCTTAAGAGGGGAGAAATAAACATAATTGTCTATATACACATAACTAGTTAATGGTACAGATTTTGTCCACCTATTTTAAGGTATTGAATAAGAATAAGTATGTATCTACGACGCTTATACGAAAGGAAGAAAAAGTTAACGTGCTAGTTACTTTTATGAAATAGTAAAAGTACTTGGATATATATTTTTTTTAGTTGCAGATATGAACTACACATAAGAACTTAACATATAATAATTGACATAATTGATACAATTACGTAGTGTGTGCGTGTATGTATATATATAAATTTTATTATATAGGTGACATGTTTACCTCCCATTCTTTTAGAAAATCAAATTAGCATTCATAAAACATGTTTACAATCAAACAGTTAAGTAATGGCATATCCCGTACTCTAATTGAATCTATTCAACTAAACTAGTGTAAGCAAGTAGGAATGAATGGGTCAATGATTAGCAACAGTAACAATATGTTCCTCTTCCATATATCTACTCCAAGATTCTTACTTACATGGGAATCCAACCCGTTCGCAAGCCTGTGGTTTGAATGCGATGGACATTTCCATCCAGAAAAGGCATCTCCTAAATGAAGGTGCTGTTTCAAACAGAAGACAAGACAGAATATTTTGGGCGGTTCCATCGTCTCTCTTCTTAAATTTGAGCGTTTGGAGACGGAGTGCCGTAAGACAGTTTGTCATATGATGGCTTATCCAGGCAACTGATCAGCCTCAATCAGTGGCGGAGCCAGCGTGGGGCAGGTGTGGGCCAAAAATTTTCAAACAGCTCAAATATTTTCAAAATATGTGAATCTTAAAATATGTGAATATCTCATAAGTAGGATACGGTGAATCTTAAAAATCTTTGGTTTCACCTGCGCTCAAAATATTTTCAAAAGCCTTCTTCTTCCCTCTCACTGCCCTGCCCACGCCAGCCCAAAATATCCTGCCCCCGCCAGACAATTTTTCTGGCTCTGCCACTGGCCTCAATATTGCTTTCCTTATGCAGGCAGCATTTTTTTCGACGGTGGAGGTTATCCAGCAAAATGTTAAAACGAATACTATAGTTTTTATCCAACAGTTGCGTGGTTTTCATAGTGTTCTAATTAAAATTGAAAGGAAAAATGTGGATGGAGGTGCTCTTGATATTTCATCCACAATTTTGGAGTGCAAGTAAAATTCAGGTTTGCCGACAGGCTCTCAAGAAAGAAAGACACGGGCTTCCATGGATTTTCCAGCATGGCCGCATTTAGTGATATTTCTTCTAAGCGCCCGAGCACGCTAACACAAACATTTCACTACCACGATTATATATTGTTTCAAAGGGACGTAGCATAGCTGGTCAATCTAGTAGTGCGTAGACAACACACCATCAATGCGATTCCTATGAATGTTACTTTTCTGAACACCAAACAGTGGTCACATGCGGCGTCCTAATCCCAAAACAAGTTTTGAACTCCAAAAGCAAAGGGTGTGAAGAAATCTTCAACTTCTCAGGTATTTCCTCCAACCACCGTCCGTCATGGGTGTGAAATTATTCCTTAGAAATTAATTCTTTCTAAACTTGTTTCCATAGCTTAAAGCGTAAACATCCATAAGTAGATGAATATTGTACAAATAGCAAAACTTTTAAGAACATTTGAGATTCTTTGAATTTTCATAGATGTGTAGAAAAATCTTGTCGACCCGTCCAAACTGATGGATTAAAGGTCAATTTATAAGTTCTCAACCATGAAAATCGTACTCATAGATTATTAGAATTTTGAAAAGAGCAGACATGGAATTGCAGCATAGATTAGTAGGAGAGTGGTTAGGTGGTGTTGTATTCAGCAGCACATCTGACTCCACATTGATTTGCATGTTAACCAGCTTGACTTCTCACCCCACTGATCATTTGCAAGTAGTCGCGCCGAAACTCGGCCCCTCACATTGTTCCACATGGTGTCCTATCCTGCCACCATGTGTCCTCGGCACGCATCCACGAGCCCAGATTATGTAACTTGGGCATACGCTTGGCCGCTATCGTGAAATGATCATGTGGTCTATATCTGCTTATGCTTGAATAAATGGTGGTGTTCATGGGTTTTGAACTCTTCTTAATTGTTATGAAGACTGTTGAATCCCAACCCACCAACTAGCATTTTGAAGCTGCAAGCAGTTTTAAATGACTAGATTTTGTTCACACAGTCAATAAATTAATTATAGGTGGCACCATACATAAGGCCTGTTGTGTGTGTGGTGGCGGGTTCTGTATACACATGTATACAACTATATGCCTCAGTTGCTCTAAAAGACTCAAAATTTCATTGTATATAAATACTTAACCTAATTGCCCGTTTATTTAATTCGCCAGTTTGTCTTCTTCTTTGCTTCATATTCTAATGCCGTACTCATAATTTGGCAAGTCAATAGCCATCAACTTTCCTTTTGAAACTTCCACACTCCTCTTGGACAAATTTGTTTAAGTGGAGCTATCAAGCACATCTGTAATTATAATGATAGTATAAAGGGAATTAAGCCTACCATCCTCTCAGCATTGAACATTACAGCAAGCATTCATCTCTCAGCGTTCTGTCCTGAGGCATATTCAGCAGCATAAGCAGGCAATGGGTGGCAACCCCCCTTGTGCTTCATGCAAGCTTCTTCGCCGGCGATGCGCCGAAGGCTGCATCTTTGCTCCCTTTTTTCCGGCCGACGATCCCGTCAAATTCGCCAACGTTCACAAGGTGTTTGGTGCCAGCAATGTCAGCAAGATGCTTCAGGTGAACTTCCTAACACCATGAAATGACTAAACGCTTTTTTCTGTTAGGAACAAAAAACAACAAAGTTGAGGACCCAAAGACATGCCAGCATAGAGCTTTATATCTCCTATGTGACGAGTCCATGAACAATGTGACTGCTGCTACATCAGATACTTGAGCTATGAACTACTCTGTTGGAAGATTACAGAGGTTTTAGCTTTAGATGGGAAGGAGAGGAGGAAACAGAGTAATAAATTTTACCCCATGTGGTCATAATGTTGAAGCTCTGCTTAGGAATTGAATTCTCAAGCTGCATTTGTAGATCTGAGTGAAACGACCATAGGAACATTCACTAGCTACTAAGATTGTCCAGGAGTGTTCTTCAATTTTATCTGCTCTTTTACTTGATTCTGTGGCAACTTTGATTCAGAAAAGTTTTATCATCTACCCGGGATTCGGGTTTCTCCATGTAGGTTTCTTTCAAAGAAAAAATCAGCTAAAATGGAAGGACGACCTCTTGACAGTTGAAACCTGAATCTAATGCTAGTTAGAAGGTAGTAGGTTTGATAACTTCAATACTTTAGAAGTGTAAACAGATTGAACCTTGCAATTCGAGCGAGCAGTTCTTATTGTCCCAACTCCTTTTTCCTACTCCCAGACAAATGTTCCAGCTCTGGTAGTTGGCTCCCGTCAAAGTCTAGTAGATGACAATGACAATCACAATGACTATTAATCACGATATCGCTGTCCTGTGCATGTCTTTTCACCTGTTTTTTTCCCTTTTGACAACAAGATGGCAACTATTCCAGTTAAGGAATTATGATGCTCAATATGCTCTTCTTCAGGACCTTCCTGTCCAACAGAGAGCAGATGCGGTGACTAGCCTAGTCTACGAAGCTAATGCAAGAGTGCGGGATCCTGTTTACGGCTGCGTGGGCGCAATCTCCTTCCTCCAGCAGCAGATCGCTCAGTTGCAGATGCAACTAGCAGTTGCACAAGCAGAGATACTGTGCATTCAGATGCAGCAGGAGTCGATCTCACTGCCATTAATTCTGGAAGACATGGGTAGCAAGCCTTTGGTACACGCCGAGCTCTTCCCCTTTGCTAACTATGGATCAACTAGCCATGCATATGGTGAAGCACCTAAGAGGGAATCCATGTGGGCATGAAAAACTCCGAGTCTACCCTTGTTTCTTAGTTAGATGGAATGCAGATGAAGAATTATGAAGTATGAAAGTTCAACCGTATGCCAAATGATCAAAGATGAGCATGCTAGATGTGCAGAACATGTAGGCGGCTGTCCATTAATGCTGATCCATGTAGTTTGGGTTCTTGGAATTATATAAATATGATTTCCCCGTTAATGAAACATTAACATATATTCCGACTCTGTTTTTATGTCAAGATCTTATGCATTAATTCAGGACACAAAAACCTCGAACTTTTTCAATACATGCTTGGTTGTTGAAGCAGCCGACGAAATACGATTCTATTGCGACTTTGATAACTTTTCATTGAATAAAAAGCATTTCCACGTACGTGACTTTGCAAATCCAGAGCCCATACCGACGAGAAAAATGCAATTGACTGAATTGAAATGGGGCTGTAGCTTTTAGACTTTCAGACGATTTGGGAAGCAAAAATCAAGAAGCTAGCTGGGAAGTTGCATGTGAAATCATTTTGAAGTGACATAAGATATTGCAACTTCTGAGTATCAGGATTCTTGGAGCACATAAGAGATCGGTTCATGACTCCTTTAGGGAATTGGCATTCAAATCTTTAAGATCGAATCAAGATTCCATAAAGGGTGCTCCCACATGGTTCTGCTTAATTAATTCACACCCTTCATGAAAAACTTTTCCATGGTCATGCTCCTTGTCAATAAAACAAACACTCATCTAATTCTATGAAAGTTTCTGTAAGAGACCCAACTTTGTCTTGTCCCGGGCCTCATAATAACAAAAATTAAAAGAGTCGAAGATTCTGAATGGCAGGTATCAGAGCCCATATTTATTGCCTGAATAATTGAATGCATTTTTATTTGAAGATCACCAGTTGCAGCTTGTAGCTCCAGTTGTAGATATTGTAGCTCCAGTTGTAGGTATTGTAGCAGGCGTACGTGCCGTCGCTGCGGGTTTTAGACCTTCCAATAAGAATTCAATCGATATTAGTTTAGTTTGTTTTTCACGTGGAATCAGTACAGGGTGCATGGGAACACTAGAAATTTAGAACTGCCGTCTTCATTTCTTTCCGTGCTAAAGCATTATTAGCTTCCTGCTTCGCTCTCACCTGTTTCCTTAAAAAATTAAAATGGTGGTTTCCATTGCAGAACGCAGAAAGAGAGCTCTGCCGACAGGATTCCGCGCCTTAATTCTTAATGCATGGGGATTTGCAAGTCAACAAAGGCAAGATGGTAGATACGCTTGCCTCATTAAATACATGTTTTTAATTATTTGGGGCCCTTTGTCTCTTAGGAGTACTTTTGCATGTGGGGTTAATAATATATTAATAATCCACTATTAATAAATAATGAAGGTTTCTATAAAACATATAGATTTGGTTTTTTTTGGCATAACACAGATTGGTATCTGAAAAATTTAAGAGCCTGAATCCCTAAGACTTATCTATTTTGAGGTCTGTCAAATGCATATATACCTACAGTAAGTTTGGGAAGGCAACAATTTCGACAAGGTGAAAAAAAGAATGCAGTTACGGAAAAGGGGAGAGAGTTTAGACAAATATATAGTTTGAAAGGGATGGAAAAACAGGAACAGTAGGATGATCCGGCCCACTCGCTTGGAGACAAAGAATGAACATGGAGTCGATGTGTTCGCCTACCAATTTGCTGACTGTAAAGGAGAATGAACTATTTTGCAGAACAAAAGCTGCAATGGGTTCCTCTTTTGGAGTCGTGTTGCCTTTAGATAGGGTAATTTTGTGATGTGGGTTCATTGTAATATTGGCTTGAAACCTATATGAGATTGCATATTTTCTCTTATAGTGGTTTAGATGAGCGTAGAGTAGCTGGTTTTTTACTATTGGTAGACTCGTAAAAGTCCAGTCGTTAGTTCGATTCTCGTGTACTGCAAACGATGAATCTATGGCACTTAATTGATGGGTGTACATCCACTCTCCACCCAAGCTCTAAAGCAGCCCTAGAATCTGTCGGCTTCTTATACCCGCAGAGTATATATGCACCCAATTTCGATAAGTTCATACACTGAAATCAAGTCACTCATCATTGGTATTCCATACTCAATTATGTTAATGATATATTGTATTGATAATAATACTATGCCGACCTGCAAATGAGCGGTTATTGCGGCATTAACTTTACAGTTTTAGGTAGAAGGAAGATCTGGCTTGATTTGCACTCATAGAGGTGTAAAATGGTTGGGATTCAGGTCAGATCTAGATAGCATTAAATTTACTGAATTTGGCTTAGTAATCGGATTCTACATTATCAGATTCAGGCCCAGAATTAGATGCTGCTTTTGGATTGGGCTAGTCTAAGATCAGACAATTTATACATAAGCGGGTAGAATCTGTATCGAGTTCCAGTTGGACGTGAGTTTGAATTCAGTTGTGAAGAGAAGAATTAATGAGTCATAAGTGAATTAGGTTGCTTCGCATTCATATATACATCGACCAATCGGTAAGAAAACGTAATGAATTAGCTTAATTTGGATTTATTCCCCAGTCAATGCATTATTTCAATGACAGTTGAAGAGATTTTGTTCACATTTTTAATTTGGAAAGTGGATCTCGATCCTTTGACCAACAAGGAAAACACTTGATTATTTCAAATTTGTCATTAAGCGCTTTTAATTCATCTTCAATTCCTTCCATGGACCCATTGCTTGTTTGAGGAAATTTCGCTCTTTTTTCGCTTTTTTCTTTTGAAGGATCAATTATTGTACTTTCTTTGCGTCTGCAGATGGAAAATTTTGCCTTTCCTCATCTCTAATTCAAATTAGTCGCACTTAAAAAGAAGTGACGCTTACTTCAATTCTTATCAGCTTACCTTAGGGGCTTCGGCCTTCTTCTAGATGGCGGAAAAGCCTGCTCACCCGGTAGTGTTCTTGCTCTCTAAAGCAGTAAAGCAGAAGGCTTATGCTTGTTTAATTAACCTTGCAAGAAGGGTTATTGTTTCGTATGAGATTTGAACTCCGGTTGCTTACCTGACAGTAAAGTCTCGCTGGAGGCGTTAGCGTTGCCAATTTATTGCATTGGATGTGGAGTTTGATCTCGATCCAACTCCATTTTCAAAGTTACAGTTCGATATTTCTTTAGAAAAATATATGCGGAAAACCAGAAAAAATATGTATAATTTCATTTAAAATTTGTGGGCAGATTTCCACATACTTTCAACTTACATGTAGAGGTGTCCTCACCACAGTTATTGATGTTTAAATGTGTGACAAGAAAGCTCGTACATGTTTCAGAAGAACATCAATACTGTGAAATTCACATTTTTTGCTGCAACATGGATTCCGTCTGAAAGCAGAGGCCCCAGACACAGTTTACGATTTTTTAGAAATAAAGTGTGAACAAGACAGAAAGTTCATTTCTTCTTCCTCTTCCAGTAAAGAGCCAAAGGGGGCACCTTCTGTGCTCAAAGTGAGAAACGTCGAGTTGTCTACTAGCTACGTCAACCAAGACCAATATTCTCGGTGGATCTGGACTGAGAAGATGACAACGAACACAGAACGAGCCAGCAGCAATATTGAAGTTTTTAAATGAGCAACATTTAGCCAATTTGGTCTGCCAAGGAAATTTGCTCACAGCCACATACAGTTGCAGATCATCAACTTGCGTTTTCATCTTGTCAAAATGCACGATTTCTAAAATTTCCCCCTTCCGTTTCACTCTGTGCTCTCCCTCCCACTTCTCCCTTTCTCCTTCCCTCCTTCCCCACCTGCCCACCTGTTGCAGTTCCGATCCAAGCGTGAACATTGGCATTCATGAAAAGGAAAAGATTAATGTTGAAAAGGCGAACTTAATACTTCAAGGCTCGAATTTTAGTCGACACAAGTGACTGCATCACTTCTGTCAATTCTACAATGTACCACTTAGACCTGGTCGGCAGAAATTCCCTATTTATAATTTTGGAATGCATAAACATAAGAACAGAGTGCTGTATCTTCTCAACTTTTCAACATTTACCAAGAAGTGCTTTTCGACTAACCTTAGCTTTTGGTTTGAGCGGTGACAGCTTATCTATTGCAGCCAATAAATGATGCATCAGTCTCAAGTTCACACATCATGTGCACGTTCTGTATAAACGCATGTTCAATGCCAACACCAAACTCACAGCGAAGCACTTGTTGCATGTTTCTCCATCCGACCCTGAGAAAAATGTGACTGCAAGTGATGAAGGTGATCTCTGAAGGTACCAACACAAGTTCAGTGTTCTCCCAGTTGATGAATCCAAAAGGCAGTTAGGATGGTCTGAATTTGTTCTTCTTTTTCTTTTTTCATGGTAGAAACATTGTATAGAATCTTGATTCTTGTTCTCAAATCTGTGGCTTAGAATGGTTTACATGTTGTCCTTAATTAATAAATACATGTTGGAGAATTTTTCAAAGGCCCGTCTATTGACACGGAAAATTATTTTTGATGTACACAAAAATATATCTCATAGAAAACCACTTCTCTTTTGGTTGATGTAAGAATTGGAAGAGATCATGTTGCTATTTTACTTTTAAATCTAATATTTTATTAGGCGTCTATTTGGGAATCTCCTTGAAAACTGAGCGCATTTCTGAATTTTTGGAAAGAATGAGTGGCAGATTTATTATTTGTCCAAACGTTAAGTGCTTTCCGTAATTCTTGTCACATTTCAAAGAACAAACGGCGGGCGGGGAAACGATCCCCGCCAGAATGGAGGAGGACGCCACCAGCGTCTTCGCGGAGCAGTTGTCCCTCTTTCGCTCCTGGCTGTCCCTCCGAAGGTTCTCCTCTCTTTCTCTCTCTCGCTCTCGTCCCGACTGTGCCGGATACTTCATCCTTCTGTTGTCATTTTCAGGCTCGACGATCCAACGCTGGAACTCCTGCAGTCGATCCTCGTTTCTGGAGACGTCGTCTCCCTGGACGCCACTCGCTCTGCTCTGAGAACGCTGCTGAGAAACGAGATCTCGGCCGTCCTCGAAGAAGCCTCGTCAAAGCCTGCCGAGGAAAAGTTTCGCGTCCTCAGTTTCTTCGTCTGCGCCTTTGCCCTCGCTGGCGATGCCGAGGTCGTCGATTTCTGCCTTTTTCTCTTTCTCGCAATTTCCTGTCGTTCTGTTTCCTCTTCTCTTCCCATTTTGCTAGTACGGAACCTGCACGGTATTTTTTTGTTCTTTCTTTTTATTTCGTTTGTCTTCGTTCTGCATGCCTTACCCGGAGTGCATTGAGAGAACAAAAAGGTTGCGCTAGTTTCAACTTATCAATACGCCGAATGCCCATACATGGTTGAACATTTACACTAGTTCTAGAATTTACTGGAAAATTGTCCTCTTTCGTGCCTATTGCGAATGTGGATGGAAATACCAGAAAAGGGATTCTCCTGTCGATAATGGATCAATTTTAGATCAGCCGGATGCACATGACTGCCAGAAGCAATGAGGTATCATGCATATAAACTGGAAAAGGCTACCGAGTTTAGCGGATTAGTTTTCTCTGCGATCCTTCCGCATGGTTCATGTTCAAGTAACAATACCTTGGTTTGCAGTAGAGTTCTGCTACTTGCTAATTTCTCATTCAAAATTTTCCCGTCACCATTTTTCTAATGCGTCTGTTCTTTTTCATGAGCGTTGGTTGTAGCATCTACAGAATGTTAAAGAGTTATTTTCTTTATTCTTCTAACCTCGTAATGCTAACATTTGAAAAAAATGCTGCTTTCATGTGCTTTAATCCTTTCATTTCCATCACTTCTAAACGTGAGTGCTTCTCATCTGGAATTCATGACAGGTGAAATTGAGTGCATTTGTTAGATTAGATTTCTGAAATTGTACTGAGCTTGATTTCCTATACTAACTTTTCAGTTTCAAATAGTAATCCTAACGAGACTGCACAGCAAGCAGTCACTGGCTAAGTTGTCCTTAAGGTACTGAGGTGTAAGAAGAGTATCTCTGTCGTTCCACATTCTATGTGAGCACTAACCAACAATATCTGGTCTGTTCCACCAAGCATCACAACCATGGATTAGGCGTGTTCGTATCTATGTTCTAGAGCATAGGGATTTCATCAGCACCACATTACCTCATATTGACACCATATTATAATTCACCTATGTAAACCCATAAAACAAATAGAAACCTGCCTTGCAATGCTTGTTCTGTGTCACCACATGCTATAATCTATTTATGCATGCACTTACTCTCTTTTTCATTCAGAGGTGTTTGGCATTGAGATATGAGGCCTTGCTTCTTCGTCAAGATGCTTGCATCAAAAGTCCATGGTTGGAAGTGTCATATGATGAGTGGATGACGCTTACTCAAGATTCATTTGATAATGGGTTCTATTCAATCACCGACAAGGTACTACTTGCCTTAGATTTGTTCTGGTCCTTGAGGTAGTGTGCCCAAAAATCAGAATTTGTTTGTCCCTTCTCAATACGCATATCCTTGAGGAACGTTTCATTCATCTAGCTTGTGTGTATGTTATCATATCTCGGTATGCACCAAAACTGATAGATTAATCGACATTCTTGTGAACATTTCACTTTGACATGCAAGGCCACCATAATATTCTGGTTTGATGTTCTAAATGTTGAAATACCCATCATCATAGGTAGGCTGACAACTTTGAAGGGATCATCAATATGTAGTTTCTTGTATTCACATTCACCTTTTTGTTTTAGTGTTTGATATGAAGTTATATCTGTTTATACCCAAATTTCTTTCTCTAGATGGTGAATTCGGTGGAAGCAGTATAGAAGATGATAAATCATTATTGCTTCGTTGAGAATCAAACCTATTGTATGTTATAACTCAACTACCTTATTATTTCTATATAACAACCTCCTCACCTGATCCCTCTACTTATTTTCTGAATGTGGTAACTATATTAACTGCTTGAATGTACACTATCCTGATTCTTGAAAATTTTAAATTGTGTAAGGATCCATGGAAAAATCTAAGTGAACAGAATTGAAGGGCCTGGCAGGATATATTTTGGAGGTCTACAGTGTGGATGTTCCATTTATTTGTGACCCTTCAACTTATAACAATTCAGATGCCTTATATGTTACAACGAAATTTCTTATTTAGTAATCATTCATGTCTAAAACCAGGATATGGATGCAATGAAATAATTCTTCTTGGATTTCATTCTTCTTGAAAGTTTATATCTTAAATTGTGATTCCAGTGTTATGACAGCGCATTCTCTTGCATTCCATCTACCGTTGCTTTAGATCTCAAAGGCAATCTTTGCCAACCGCAAAAATTTGATCATGAGAAAGCCCAGCGACTAAGAGATGCTGCTGTGGCATTATCTGCTTCACATTCAGGTTTGCTTGAGGTTTTTGCAAATGATAAATACATGTGTTTTATGTAATACTTATCCGCCAAATTGCTTCCTGAAGTAATTATATTAAATAATTAAACGATCTAGCAAAGACTCGACAAATTCTTTTTGTAAATCTCTGGCAAATTTATCAACCGTGACAGGTCTTATCAGTCCAAAACTTTCTGCTATTGGTGACCAAATTTCCTTTGCCATTTATTGTACTGTGTGTAAATTAATTCATCATGGGAATTCATGCGCTGTAGTTGACAGGAACCAAGTATCTCGAGAATATGTGCTTCGATTCACATAACTCATGCAGCCAACAGTCTACCGAAAAAGCAAGGCCTGGCCCTTGGTGAACCTAAGGATCCATTTCGATACAAGCGTAGCCACACGTAATCATGATCTACAGCAGTATCAATTTGGAAATGATTATGAACAGTTAATGTTCACACCCTGTCTGCAGCTTCTGGTGAAGCTTGTATTTTCAGGGAGTCTCATGTCCTAAAGTAACTTTTTCCAGCAACATGACTGCAATTAACCAGATATTTTGCATCCCAATTATGGTCGCTGTATGTGTGATCCTGAGACTTAAGGATGTGATATTAGGGTACAAGGTTCCCATGGCATTGTTCGGATATTCCATTTTGACTCTCGTCCCATATGCATATATATAAATTCATCTGTTTTGCCAGTTGAACCTTCTAGCAAGAATTCTTTTAGGAACTTTGGCGAACTAATTTCAAATATTTTGGAGCTTAGATTTTAACTGAACTTCCGGTCTGAGTATTCATCTTTTCTTGTTTGTTGCCCATCTAGTTCAAGCCCAGACGTCAAAGTACTTAAGAAAGAAAAAGGTTCAACAACAGATCAGAAATGAAGAGTTCTCAACTGATAATGGTTCCACTGCAAGCAACCAGTTCAGGAAAGGGATCAACAGAAGAAACATGTTAAAGCTTCGTGATGTTCAGTCTCATACAATAAACTGAATCCAGGGCATTGCTTGCCTCGTCCATATCAGGTACGTTGCTCATAAGAAGATACAATCAAATTTGTGATATGGGATTTGGTTATCATAATAGCAGTATTTAGAAGCAATCTCTCTCCTCTCTCTCTCTCTCTCTCTCGATCATAAATCTCAAGAATGAAATTTGGCAAAGTAAACGGTAGCAGCTTTGCATCGTTAAGATGCTGTGATTATATTCACTAATAAGATATACAGTTATACACAAGTCACATAAACACAATTAAATTCGAATTTTTGCCTGTCCCTTCCAAATTATCTGAGATATTTTTTCCTTTTGGCCAACCTAAAACCACACACCAACTATGGGTCCATGTGCTGGTTAGTCTGTGTAGTCCCAATCACTACTTAGTTCTCAACATCAGGAGCTAATCGAGCGGAGCATTGAACAGAAAAACTACTATTGCGAAAGCATCTTAGCCGCTATTAATGCAAAAGCTGATCGGGTCTGAATAAGTAAGCTCAAGGGCGTCGGGTGCATTAATGATGGGACGGGCGGAAATCCAGAGAGAGAGAGATAGGGAGAGGCTTCGGTAAGGAAGATCATGTTCTGTCTCCAATTTGTCTGGTTTCACAAATACCGAGAGGAGGAAGAGGGAGAGGAAGGGTCACCAGAGTTGTCTCCAATTGGTTTTCTATTTCACCGGATTCGATTTTCACCCGGCGGTTAATGTATTTAGCCGTTTCAGATACCGCTCGTTGGCAGCCTACTGGGAGTAAGAAAGGGAACTCAAGAAATTTAGGGTTCACTGGGAGTTTGGGAGAGAGAAAGTGAGAACGTCCTAAAAATTAAAAAAAGAAATTTGAGATTTTTTTTTTTTGCCACTGGGGATTTATCCGATTCTTTTGATGAGGGTTACACCTATACTGACATGTACCAACCAAAAAAGGATCTTAAGTTAAATCTTAAAATGTTGAAATACATGAAAGCTTGGTAACACTGTAACAGATCATTTTACATTTTATGAAAGGGGAATTGTCATTTTCTCATCTTAACTCGTACTTTTAAGTACATTTCAAAAGCCCTTTTTATTTTTATTTTTACATCTATCAACAAGATTATAAGAGTCCGATTTGAGGGTAACATGCACCCATCTTGTTCCTTTTTGTGCCGCGGGGTAGTCTTGTTATTTTCCCAAAAAATGAACATATTAAGTGTGCAAAAACGTAACTTCTTTTCCGTCTTTGCTCTTAAAGGGAGAGTCTCCGCTTCTCAACTATGAAAGATATTCAAGTAATTTTGGGCGCTGCTTCATTGTTATCACTAAATGCTTATCACAAAAATCAGAAATGTGAGGCTCATATTGAAAATTATGATTAAAAGGTTGTTTACTAAATGAAGGATTCCCCAATTGTTTATAGCTCTCCGATATTTTTAAGCATCTTGTTCGTAAGTGGTTACTTTTGGCCCTTCATCCCAATCTGAGTGGATGATATGAATTCTTCCATATTGCCTCCTTACATTTTCTTTCATTATTTTCACGTAAATCTCTACTGCACCAGAGGAGACCTAGGTACCTGGTAGTTGAATCAATCACTCGAGTGCTTTTTCTCTATAAAGCGTCGTACTTTGGGTTCTTGTCATGTGACTGCAGGGGAAAGTTACTCTCACCTAAAAGTAACTCCCTCTCCAAGAATGATGTCCTTTTTCCTTTGGCATGACATGCATTTTTCATGGCATATGAAGCTAAATTAGTAAGACTTCAACCAGAATACATCAGGGCCTTCACCACCCTCATCTTGAAAACCTTGAGTCGACCTGCCTGGCCACGTGAATGGGGCCCTCGTTGGCCTGCGCTTTCATATATAGCAATATAGCACCAATTCATCAAGTGTTTACATCACCCGCATTTGCCTGCTCTTCTTCGGGCTTGCTAATTGAAAAATGGCAGTTCATGGAATTCACTTAACCCTTAAGTTATGCCTGAAAAGGATCCACTTTTAGAAGCTTCATCAGATGGATTCACAGTCGTTCTCCTCATCCCCACGAAGCTTCATCAGGAGCACCACTGTCATTTTCATCACCAGGAAGCAGCGACGAAGCATCTTCTTCTCCCGGGTCAAGCACTTGGAGTCGCATTTATTTTGACTGTAGTTGAATTCTAATTCCCAAAGATTTGGACGATTCAAGGAAATGAAGCTTCCTGCGATTTTCTAGTACTCTGGCTAGTTAAGGATCCAAAGCCCTCCATCCCTCTTTTCCTCCTTTGTGGTTTCTTTTACAAGCAAGCTGGGGTTAGGTAGACCAAGCTTCTACCAGTTTATTCCTAAAGAGATTCAGCCCCGATATGGAACTCTTGGCCTTGAAGCTCTTCAACTTACTAGCTGGGTGGTTGAGCTCTAGTTGGCAAGACTATATGTCCTAGGTTAAGTTCTTTTTGCCCCCAAATGATGTATAGTTGACGATACCATTTTATAAAATCAAGCTTAGCTTTTGACTAAACAACAACAAATACAAACACCTAATGTTACTACTGTACAAAAATGAGGATTTAAGATCCTCAATATATAGCCAAAATATCATGTCTAAGATCGGATTGGGGGACCTAAGATACTCAGTGATCTCAGATCACCGTGTGTATGAGATCCGATGGAAACAAACATCTTCTTTGATTCAGGAATAATGGTACCATGCGGCCATGGGGCTGACGATTCGCTTGAAGATGCCTTCTTGGCAGGACCCAGAATGTTGAGATTCAGGTTAATGAATAGTGTGTTAGGAAAGGTCCTAATCAAGAAATAGCAGATAAAAATTATTTTATGTGATTGTGTTCTTGCAAGGTAGGTCAGTGGTTTTTTACTTTTTACTTTCCCTTTTCTTGATTCTTCTTTTGCACTTCCATGGGCACCCACATCATGTTCAGGCGACGAGTCAGCGAATACGGGAACACAAGTTACGAGACTTCAGACTTGCCCTGTGCAAATGGGGAACCACTATGCTAGGAGACTTGCTTGACAAAAATTCGCATAAACAGAAGGTCGATGGTGTTGGCGTTGCCTTTTATTGCTTAACGTAGTGGACAAGTTCAGGAGAAGAGAACTTTCTTCCCTTAGTTACGCGGGCATCTTGACTCAGGACTTGAATGATTTTAGCTGGACCCCCAATAACTTATCAGATCAACCGGTGGTGGCGACTCTGTGTTGACTGCACAAAAGGCTGAATCTTATCAATATCCACGTTTAGGCAACCGTGTGGACTCCAAGTGGACTTTGAACCGATTCCCAAGCGTTTCACAGTTGCTCTGGCCTCTTGAGTAATTAAACTTCTCTGCTGATAAGAGCTTTGTTGATCACTTGGTTGGGCGGATTACTTAGGACCATCAAGTTGAAAGAGGGTCAAGATTTCCGAGTGCACCGCCTTTTATGAGCTGAACAAAAATGTGTGGTCACTCGCATGCGCCTGTGAGCTTGTTTGGGGACAAGGAATCAACTATGTCCAAGCTTATGTTGGTCGTACAAAAGCCAAAAACTGAACTAATTCTACTGTACTGCTGCTTCACACTTGTGAAGATTCGAACTCGTTGGGAATAGGGATTGAAGTGTTCAAGATCTCTAGCGTCCAGACCATCCCAATACTTGCTACCAACTTCATGAAACTGCTGTAGCTCACGTCGGTTTTGTCTGTGCTGTAAAGTGTCTTTTTCTCTCTCTTTTTCTTTTGCATTTTGTCACAAGGCTTTCTTTGCATTTTCCACGTTGAATGTGTAGAGCGCATTCAAGGCTGTCTAATAAGGAGGAAAGGAGAGAATAAAAGCACAATGGTAGAGGTCCCCACTTAAGGGCGGAAGGGGAATGAAGCCAGGGCTCAAGTATAAAAAGCTTGGCGTGCAGATATAGGTAGAGTTGCTGGTGTCAAGAGTGAGACATAGTGCTCTTTCTCCCCCACAATGTCCCCTCATGCTATTCTCATGAAATCGGTCCTCACTCCTCACACCACTCCCACCATCTCTTACCGGAAAAGCTCCCCCACTCTTTCCTCACTCTCCCCTCCCCATCGCCACAGCCACCAAACTCTGCTACCTTACAGCACCCAGAACCCATCAACCTCAATGTCCAACAACCACCACGACACCAGTGTTCTCTCCTGGCCCCTTACTGGTAAACGTGGTAGGAAGAGACAGTATGCAGAAGCTCTCTCTCCTCCATCCTTTCTCTCTGAGGAGTATGACACTGCCCACTTGCTCGTCATGCTCTCTGCTGGTGGTAAATCCGATACCTCTACAACTGCAAACACTACTTCTACAGAAACGACCATGGTCGGCGGCGAAGAAGATTCTTGTCACGCCTCCCCACCAGAGGCAAAGCACAGTTGTACCAACTGTGGTAAGTCATTCTGTTCTCACCAGGCCTTAGGTGGTCATAGAGCAAGCCACAGGAAGATCAGAGGCTGCTCCGCTACAGATGTTAAGCATGTCAAGCAAGAAGAAGACGCTGACAAGAAGCGCAAAAGAGAAAAAACGGTGGTGGAATTGATGATGGGATGCATGGTAGAACCGCTTAAATTTGACCATGAAGAACCAAAGAATGTCAGAGGCTGCGTCATCTCCAAGGGGAGGACGAGGAGGGCTTATTCACATCATGAGTGCTCCATTTGCAAGAAGCTGTTCCCTACAGGACAAGCTCTGGGAGGACATAAGAGATGCCATTGGGAAAGAAAGAAGGATACAAGACATGGAACTAAGAGGAACCCTGTTTTTCTCCTTGATCTAAACCAACCGCCTCCTGTGGAAAATGATCATCAGCTTTGTCATATAGAAGGATCTTCACCTTTTTATGTTTAAACTCTTCCTGTTTCGACCCTGTTGCATGCTTTTGCTTAAAAGGAATTGAAGGTGTTTTAGTACTCAATTTAGCATCTGGAAGTGTGCGCATGTGAATGTGAAGAGAGTTGCCAGTCGTAAACTTTGGGTGTTGGTTTTATGCTACACTGTCTACTTCTGCAGGAAGAAAACAAATGGTCATGGCGGTAACTTTTTCGCATACAGAAAGGCTTAGAAGAGAAGCAATAAGATATTGTGACAATTATGTTCGTAATTACTCGGAATTAATGGATTCCACAACCTTATAGCCTTAGCTGTTACTATTTCAATTTATTAATTTCTTCTTCATGACCCAGTTGGTGTTTAAGATTCTTGTATATGTTTTCTTATTTTGCTTAGTTTGAGTAAAGAAAATGCTAGTCTGTTTGTGGTGATTGGTTTTAGTCATGGCGATCAAAGAGAGTGTATGAAGAAAACGGATTGAAAGGATTTCCGTGCATTCATGATCCTCCTCATTTATTGTCTTATTTACTCATTTGCTTTCACTGCATATTTATTGCCTTATTTCTTCAACCGCGTGCTTGGTAGCTAGTCATGCAATATTTCGTTTTAGTATTCCGATCAAAGAGAGTGCAAAGAAAACGGAAAGATCATGAATGTCTGTGCATTCATGATCTTTCTCATTCATTATTCTATTTATTCATTTGCTTTCAGTTCACTGTAAGTTTACGACCTTATTTCTTGAATCCCACACGTCAACAAGTTATGCATATAAAGTAATTGAACGTCTGCACGGGTTTGATGGTCACCGCGAAAAACAGTAGTAGATGGCTTGCAGTTGCAGGTTTACTGAGACGACCGACACAGTCGTGGGACGTCCACCACGTTCAATTCTTAGATGGACGGTGTAGATTACAACGTGAATCACTTGGAGGAATCGAGTTCTTGTGGGCCTTTTACTATTTAGATTGAGAACATTATGGGGAACACGGCGGCTTATTTATGTTCCATCTGTTCTGCTGGACTACTGTTCCCATCTGCATCCTGGAAATCACGTTGCGAGTGCACTCGTCTTTAATGTTGATTTCCTCACACTCCTACGTACACGGCATGGTATGGACGGTGGACCATTCACCAGCATGTCCTACAAGTCTGACAGAAATCTGGTCGACACCTTTTTTTCTCTTAAAAAATAAATTATGGAGTTGGCGTTCCCGGATTTGAAATGGACTTTGAATACTCGGATGGTTTTGAATCGATCTATGACAAAAATGGTTGCCTGGAAATTCTCAAACTTTTGTACCATAAAGATAATTGCACGTCTACGAAATTGATTCTCGAGCACAAATTCATTTGGCAATTTAGTTTACCAAGAATTTACTTTCAATACGATTTTAAAGAATTACGACTTGGAAAACTCAATATGCTAGTTTAGAAAGTCGATATTTTCTCCTTTTCACAAATTCGAACCCCTTTCTAAGGCTTGCTCGAACATTGTTTTTAACGTGAAGAAAATATGCGTATCTAAGGCTTCAAAATTTACAAAAAAAAAAACGTTTAGCTCAAGAAACCATTTATATATCCAAGTAGCCAAGAAAGTAGTACCGTCATTAAAAACTTATTTTTATGGGAAGTTATAAGTGAAAGACTAATAATTCCACATCAGAAACGAGTTTTTCTTCAAAAACCTTCGGATAAGCGTTACCCATTTATGCAAGAGGAATAAAATCCGCTGCATGTCGAAATGATTCACCTCACAAAAACACATCTCTGATTCATGCATCTGCAGAGAGGCCAAGTAAAACATGACAAACATCCTGTTCAAAAATATGTGCCAGTAGACACCCCATATTTCAATAGCCAGGAAATTGATTGTTCTTTTCTTCCTCTTTCCACACAGGGTGGGTGCGTGTCTTCTTTGTTTAGTATTTCCCCTTGAAACCGGAAAAACTAAAAAACATCTGGCGAACATCTCATAAAATATGATAATCGTACATAATCTGATCGAAAGGAAACTAAATGTTTCATTTGAGCATGACAACAACAGCTCCCGTGAACTCACTTCTTGTTACCTGAAATATATGGAAACTAATGGGATGTCAATGTCATTTTCTTCTTCATCCTCACAAGCCACCACGATGTCAAAATGGCGACGGTAGGGTGGCACCTCCAACTTAGCAATCTCCCTGGCTAAATCCACAACCTTCCGATCCATCCGCTCTCTGTGCTTTGGAAATATGCTGTTATACAGCAGACTTTGTCCACAAGAAATGCTGTAGGCAGTTAGTCCTTTGGCTCGGAACCATTGTAGCAATTCCCTCAAGGTTAGGTTCTCCTTGATAGTCCAGCGGTCCCATACAGTCCAGCTCATATCCTGATGCTTAATTTCTTTGGGTGGTACTGGTTCAGCCATAGTAAATAAAGGCAGTGCCAAGTTGGCAAATGTATTCCTGTAATCGTCCAGCTTGTGACTTCCACCTAATGCCTTGTACAACTCGAGGCACACAAAGCCAGTAGCCATTGCAGTTGTGGTAGCAATGGCTGGGATGATTCTTCCTGCTATAAACTTGGCTTTCAGCTTGTCGACTTCAGGGATGCCATAGTTTCTTGCACGCATATTAGCAAGTCCAGAAATCAAGTCTATATGATAGTTCGTATCATCGTCCTGCAAAAATCCATAAAATGAGACGAAGACCTAAAAAAGGAGAAAGTAGGTGAAGTATAGAATAGAACAAAACCTTCTCAAACTGTATTGGACTCATTCTGAACCCAGGTGCCAGGATGGCAGAAAGCTCTTCTAATTTCAATATTAGAGCGTCAATGACAGCAGCATCATCAATGGATGCTGTAGTAAGAGAGGTAGCTTTCTCATCAGTCACAATCTTAGCATCCTTCATGGGCTGAAATTCAGGAACCATCACACTCTTGATTGCATCAGCCAACTCACGGCTATCGAGTTTTTTAGCCCAGTCTGGTATTTTTATTCCAAAAGTTTCAGCTCTTAATATGGAGGCAGCCATGAGGAAGTGACGATGATCGCGGTCCTCAACAGAAAACTCTAATGCTCTAGGGAAGCGTTTAGGAGCAGACCAGAATGGAGCCCCAGTACTGGTAGCAGCATCTTCTGGGAAAGTGAAAGTCAGCTGCTTCACTCGATTTGAAAAGTAATCCTCAAACCTGAACCACAAACACAAGTTAGACAGAGGAAAAGAATAACTCCAATTCAAGCACAAAAGAAACAGAAGCAATCGGAATAATTACTTCAGCCTGGCCCATCCAATACAGTCTTGGAATGTTTCGCATCGTTCAGTGCTGAGACATTCAATAACACGCTCCAAGAGCTCCCTAGCTTGAGCATCTCCCGCTGATCTCATAGCAGCCTTATATTCGGCTGGGCTGGATAGGAAGGAATTTACTTCATTTGGTGTTTTCTCGAGCAAACCTTCAAACTCGGATCGAGCCCACGTCAAGCAGTGATCAATGTTATGTGGAAATGAGTGAACAGTGCACATAGGTGCTTGCTTCTCAGGAGGATCCCTAGAGGCCCCGTAGTTCTCCGTGAGATGAGGGATTACCATCTGCGTATTGCATTTGGTTCCCAGAGTTCCTGACTCCAAAAGTGGCTTCTGATAATATAAGCACTTACTGTCAATGTAAAGCCTTGCATTCACATTATCCAGGGCATTGATGACAACATCCAAACTCTCCCAAAATGCATCATCAAAGACATTCTCAGTATCAGGACTAGCACGGTTTTGCAGAGCTTCTATCTGAAGGGAAGGGTTGATCAATACTGCAGCTGCAGCAGCAACAGTAGACTTAGCTTGGCCAATGTTCCAATCCCTGAACAGAAACTGCCTGCTGAGGTTACTCTTCTCAATAACATCATCGTCTGTAATGACAAGCTTGCCTTGGGAGCCACAGGAGACTCCCATTAGGGCTAAATTTTTCAAAAACTCGCATCCCAGTGCACCAGCTCCAACCACAAACACTTTCGCTTGCTCAAGTTTTTTCTGCAGCTTGGAACCAAAGACTGCTATTTGTGGATCATAACGGCTATTTGAAGGCACCAAATCACTAGGCTCCAGTGGTTCAACAGGAAGTGACTCAACTGAGTCAAAGTAAAAGAACTGAAAGAAGACCACCAAACCCATCAGATGCAAGTTATATATCGAATAATTGGACGAGAATAGGATAACAAAGGCATAAAGACAACAAAACAAAAGTCGATTAATACCAAATGCCACCCACAAAGCCAGCAGGAACAGAACATGACAATACAAGTCAAAGGTCCAAACACAAAAATGGATTCCTTCTTTGATGACAAAGTGTATCACATTGCATTAAAAATCTATCACTCATTTACTAGAAAAAATTTAATAATGAATTATTACCTGGAACAGTGGATGAAACTTCCTAGAGCAAGCTTTGACAACCTCTTGTCCAACAATACCACCAAACATAGCTGCCATAGGGCTGAGAACTGCTCTTGATCCATTAGCAAAATGCTGAAGAACCTTCTCATCGATATCCCCCACTTTGGCATCACCAGCCAACTCCTCATTCAATGCATTAACCATGTCTATCAATCTCTGAGCATCCCCAGCTGACCCGGCAACAGGGTATCGCCCCAACTTGGCAACAAACTCATCAAGAGCCTGAAATGCCAAATGCAGCAGAGGTGGACGAAAAGGCTTTGCAAAGTCACTAAGAAGAAAATAGCCAGGATCCTTGAGGGCAAGCCTTAAAGGTCTGAAATTTAATTTCTTAGGTTGCTTAACCTGGGTCACAATGCCACCTTTCTCATACTCACCAAATTTTGTGGTGTCTTCTTCCAGAAGAAATGAATATGGTCTGGTATTTTTAATTCTTCTAGGTTTTCCATCATTGAGCTCTGTCATCCCCCTTACTTCAGAAAATACAACCAGATCTCCATCTTGAAATTCAAGTCGCTCGTCATCAACAAAAGAAACAAGTGCAGGATTATCATTGCCGATGGAAGCAATGATACCCGTATGTGGTTCCTCACCATCAACATCCAAGACTGTGAATTCTGGACCGAAGTCACAAAATACATTTCCAAACAAGCCTCGGACTTCAGCTCTGATGAAAGCAATTGGAGGGTTGTGATGATGACAATAGTCATCAAATTCAATTGCCTTGTCCAGGCTGGCATTAGTGAAAACTACAGCCTGCAGTGAAGAATGGCAAGAGTGTTATGATTCATATCTACATCAAAAGAAACCACTACGCTTGACATTCAAGAAACCAGTAGTATTAATTGAAAACAAAATCAGAAGTTCAAATTCATAACTGACAAAAATGAACACACACATAAAAAAGTTGCACAAAGTACACAGACAATATTACAATACAAAACCAAGAAGATAGCCCACAATAAACTGACTAGGTGGGTTGGCTTAAAGTCTCAATTCAAAGAAAGTCCAGAGTTTAACAACTAGAGTGTGATCAACAACCACAAGATCAAAGCTAGACTTTCTTTGTGTTAAGGGAAGGAAACCCAAGGCTTTTACATGAAAGGACAACCCAAACAGCAAGAGATCTTACTAAGAGATGCAATATGAAATGGCACTTCCACAATGTGCCTGTCAATCTATGTGCGTGATTTCATACTTACACATTCATAAAAGAGTTATAAGAAATTTCTCCTCAACCCAAAGTCCCAAACTAGGAGGAGTTGCTAATTCACAAAAAGAGGACATTGGCACTTCCACATTGCTCGTCCACAGCATGCACAACCTGAAGCAATAAAACCCTGAAGCAATAAAACACAAATACAATCTCAATCGAAGAACCTTAAACAACAATTCTAGGATAATACTTGTGTTATTCAATTGCTTAATGCACTGACACAAATATCGTTTTTGGGTATAAAATGGCGAAGATTTTCTCAAATATAATACAGCAAAGTTGTTTTTCTCAGGAAAGTCTTGGCAAAATGTAAAAAAGCTAAAAAACGAAAAATAAAATGTGAAAAATATGAAAACAAAAAACTGGTAATGAAAATGTATAAAAACGTGAAAAAATGGGGAAAAAAGTCAAAAAACTTGAAAAGTGTAAAAAAACCGTAAAAAGGAATAAAATGCGTTTATTCGGCATTTTTTTCAATTTAACATTTTTTTCCAAAAAACATGTTTTTTTCCAAAAAACATGTTTTTTTGCCTTTTTTGCTGACCCTTTTAACGTTGTTCTCGCATTTTTTTTCAATAAAAGATGCTTTCTCTGACAATGGTTAAATGATGTCAAGAGCATCCTCCTTTCCTTTGGGGTAGTCCTAAAGAGTAGAGAAATAAATTTTTTAAAAAAAAATGGTGCCTTCTGCAATCAGGATGGGAGTCAACAAAAAATCAAAACAAAGTTGAGATTCCAATTGATATCGATGAAAATGTTTGAATGGAGATTTGAAAGCTAAGGAAGCACTGTCCTATATAGAGAATTCAAAGAATCAAAAGTTTTAATCTGATGCAGCGCCTTTGGAGACTCACAAATTGTTTAGTGACTGAAAATGAAAATATTATCATCGTGCTGGTACGCGAGAGAAAAAAGCCTCCCTAGGTCCAGGGCTGATTCGGGTCCTGGATGGTTGTATGGTACACCCTTCCACTTGAGTGTTGCACATGCCACCACTTGCAGTCTAGAAAAGTATCATCCACGGGAATCAAACTGAGCATGCATCATCTGCGCATCGTTTAGGCCAACGCCAGCTATGACCCTTGGTACATATGGCTCAATACCCATGATTGTCAGTGTCTGACTCAAGGCACTTATATTACATATCCATTAGGGAATTAAGAAAATCAATTTTTCTGAATCAACAGTGAGATTATTTTCAGTGGATTGCTTAATTTACATTTGGACACTATCGCTTCACTCACATGAAAAGGTATGCGGCATGCGGCGGTCATACGTCTGCAACTCATCCAAGCATTCATGAGGAACCATCTTCTAGGGGATGATTAAGGGGCAGGTGCTCAAACCCCTTCTCAGGCAACTTCATAATTGGTTCATTTACTTGGGATTGATGCAAAGGACTCAATGTCAAATAATAGATGACCAACATGCTCAAGGGGCACTCAAAAGAAACAAGTGGATCAATCATGGTCTTATTAAAAAGGAATCCAGTCAAGACTATAAAATTACATATTCAGGAGTCATTTTACTGTCTGCGACTCCGCATCGGTCTGCAATATTTGAATGATAGTCCCAACAATTAAATCTAAAATAGCGACTAGCAGTGTAATCTGTTCCAATTCAAACAGGAATTTCAAAAATGGATTAACATGAAAAAAGGTTGTTTCCCCAGCACATGATCAAAGAAAGAAATTTCTCTAAAACTGACATAGGAAAGGGCTTTGAATCACAAGCTATGTCACACGGACTCACAAAAACAGTAAAATCACTCAAGTCGACATGACTTGGGTGTGGGAGTGGGTGTGCCTCTGACATGGCACTGGATGCGGTCAACTCGAATCCGGTGCAGTCAAAGCACCATCAATGTCATTTTTGTCCTCATTTCAATTTCTTCTGCTTTTCTGTTTTGCTGCATATTTTTGCAGTTTAATACTAGATATTATATGCTGCTCATATATATATATATATATATATATATATATATATATATATATATATATATATATAT